>PVIU01001504.1:0-211177 GCA_004026605.1 Ondatra zibethicus | reverse complement strand
TTTTTTTCTATTTATTGGATACAAATATTTCAGAGATTATCTAAATTAGAAATTAAGGTTTCAAAATACACTTAATACAAAGTGCTAATCAGTGGGAATGACATTGAGTATAACTTTTTAAAAACAACAACAATCTGTTTTTTATTTTACACACCAATCCCAGTTCCTCCCACCCTCTTTCTATTCTCCCCCTACCCAACTTCCCCCAACCCCATTCCCCACATCTAATCCTCAGAGAAGGTGAGGCCTCCCATGGGGAGTCAACAAAGTCTGGCACATCACCTTGAGGCAGGAACGAGGCCCTGGAAGGTATCCCTCCATAGAGAATTAGCTCCAAAAAGCCAGTTCATGCACTAGGGATAAATACTGAGCCCACTGCCAGGGGCCCCACAGACTGCCCAAGCAGGTGTAATTTTTAAGAGTGGAAAAAGAGAAAGAGGTGAGATCTGCATTAGAATGGGCTAGGATGCCTGCAGTGGTGGTGGTGGTGGTGGGTAGATAGAGGGCAAGGGAGAAGGAGACAGGAACAAGGGAAAGGGGGAAGGGATATTTGTCCCAGGGAAACAAAGGAATGCCTCTGAATAGAGAGGAGACTGATGTGGCCCATAGGACAATGGCGGTTTATAAAAGGAAAACTGGGAACCCGTAATAGGATGAGGTGTTTAATGTTAATTGGACATGTTGATTAGTTGTGCCAAAGGGGGCTTCTGACTGCTGGACTTCAATACTTTGCTAACTGGACCTGAAAGACCCTCAGATTGGTCTTGTCACTGAGGAGCCCCCGGACTCAATAACCAGGCCGTCAGATGCAAAAGCATGAGGTTTAATTCCACAGTTGCGCAAGCTGGTGCCCAGCTTCGGAATAGCTAAGCACCCCGAGTATCCGTGCAAGCAAGTTTTTATAGACAAAATCACAAGTTTTACATAAATTATAATATGGGGTACGGGTACAATTGGGATTGGTCTAGATATTCAACCCAGAACGAAATTAACATAGTTCAGCCTATTCCCAGAAAAACCTTGAATACGTGACATCCTGCCTGTTCCATCGTGACTCAGTTTACAGTCTGGTAATCATTCACTATGACCGGTTCTGATAATCATCTGCTTAGAAGAATGTGACCGGTTCTGATCATTGCTAGCCTTCCTGCCCTGTTGGGGGGTGGGGGGAAGGAAGAATCTGTTCGAGTGCAACAATTAAACCTGTTTACCATGCTTTGTAGTTTCCCATTACCCAACTCATCCAGTTCGTTATGAAAATGCGGTTGGGGTCTTTCAGACCTTGGTAGTCAGCCTCAGGAGGAAGAATAAGGGAAATAGACCAAATAAGGGAATAGACCTTGGTGACTGGCTTTAGGAATGTTATCTAATGGTTTTTAGCCAGGTAGAGAGAACTGGGGGAGAAGGGGAAGGCCTGCAAGAACCACATGTTCCAGTGGGCTAGTGTCCCTTCAGTGTTACTGCACGGGAGTCCCTTGAGTAAGCAAAACACAAGGTGCATAAGAAGATCAAAAGGAGGCCAAGCTAATCCTGAGTGACACAAATCAGAACAGCGTTGCCTCCAGGTGGGGAGAAATGCATGAACTGCTGGCAAAGCATGAGGGAGCCTTAGGAAGGACACAAATGAGCTACCTAGGCCTTGGGTTTTATTACTCTGTATTGTTGCAAAACTCACTGAATACGCCATTTAAATTCTGTTCATTTCAGTGTAACTTATGCCTGAAGTGAGGCAGAGTCAGAGAAACAGCAAGAGACCCAGCTAAGAACCTTACTTTGTTACCATGGTTGATTTAGGACAAGCCACTTAAATTACCATCCCTGGGCTTCAGGGTTCCAGACAAAAAGGGTTCTGGTCTAAATGGTGATAAGAAAGCCAGATGCTGACCCCAACCCTATCTGTTGTCCAGCCACTCTTTCAGCAGTTCATTTAACAACACAATACTGCAAATGCCTGTCCTGGCTTGCCCAGGCTTTTATCAAAGAGGTGTTGGTGCAGATCCTTAGGTAGAGGAAGTGTCCCGCCCATGCAGGCAGCATCGTGCTGGGAAACCATTTAGTGGTAGGTTTTCTGGAGCTGGAACAAGCAAATGGGAAATAGTTGTGTGGTAGCATTTGATCGCCTGCTCATGCTGAGAGGGCTGGTGCCAGACTAATTCTGTCTCTGCTGCTTCATGTTCCTACAGCTGGGAAGGAACTGTTTGGCCTCGACACCCTTCAGAAAAGCCTATGGATCCAGCTCCTGGAGGAAATGTTCCTGGGCATGCCTAGCGAGTTTCCCTGGGGAGATGAAATCATGCTTTTTCTCAACGTGTTTAATGGGGCTCTGATTCTGCACCCCGAAGACAGTGCTCTGCTCAGGCAGTATGCTGCCACTGTCATCAACACAGCTGTGCACTTCAATCACCTCTTCTCTCTCAGTGGCTACCAGTGGGTTCTTCCTACCATGCTGCAGGTGCCTGGATCCCCTCTCCTAGCTACACAAGGAACCCAGCCCCACTCAGACCTAGCAGCCCAAGATCTAACTTCTTTGTTATGGCAGAAGGCACCCACTGAAATCCCCACATGAAATTTCAAGAGTTCACACTGTTCTGTGCTATCCTGAGATACTGCCCCAGAGTTGGGAGCTGGGATACTCTTCCCTTGCTCTTTAGCACAGTGACACCCAACAAGTGGCATCTGGAATAGCAGCCTCAGTATTGCCTAATAGCGCACAAGAAATCTCAGACTCGTTGAACAAGAAACTCAGTTTTGGGGGTCCAGCAGTGTGTGTCTTTATCAAGCCATAGGCAGGGCAGCTCCTGCAGACAGTGAGAGGACCTCTGGGCTGCCCTTGCGCCAGCTGGACAGCAGACTTTGTCTGCCATAACCTCAGTTTGAACAGGGATTTTTAGTGCCATAAAGTCATGTCCAAGGGATTGGAGGAGTTGACTTTAGCAGGATTTTCTGTTTCACATGTCCGGTGTGCATCTGGCTGACTTAGAAGTAGAGTACCGAAGACAATTCAGACAAGACCTGGGGTTAATTCTAACTGCCTGTTTGGAGGAAGATTTTAATGAACATTATCAAAATAGCATATGTTTGTACAAAACACAATCTGTTTCATCCAATGACAGCAAAAAAAATTTGTTTTTACCCCAAGACTCTCTGACTCATTTTTAAGTAATAGCAATTTTTTTCTTTTATCAATTACCAAAAGTAATTACATTCATTTTAAATTGAGACAATAAAGTTTGAACAACACATGGAGATCACCCGCATCTCTTCTCTGCAGAAAGCTTTTGAATGAAAAGTGAAATTTATGCCCTGGCAATTATGAAGCATGCATGGGCAGCCCTTATATGGCTGTTCTTTGAACTTGTCCATATTGGGTTGATGAGGATGACTGACCAGGTCTCTTCCTTAAGAGGTCGCCAGATCTCATTACAGATGGCTCTGAGCCACCATGTGGTTGCTGGGAATTGAACAGGACCTTTGGAAGAGCAGGCAGTGCTTTTAGCCACTGAGCCATCTTATGTTCCCTGAAAATCTATATGCTGGCATTAAAATAAAACTACATAATACCATATTCAAATTTGCATCCATTTTTCAAGTAATAAAGATCATCGTGTGAATTTCATATAGCTATTGAGCTTTAAAGCGTCATTTGAAATAACTACACTTCCATTGTTTTGAGATTTCTTCTTCCCCGGGTCAGAATGGCTGAAGATCTAAAACAGGCGATGGCCGTGCTGGCGTGGATGTGTAGAAAGGCAACACTTACTCACTGATGTGAAAAGTGCAGCCTGGTGCCCCCTCTGTGGAAATCAGAGTAAAGATTCCTAAAAGAACTAAACATAGATCCACCACACAACCCAGCTGCATCACTCTTGGGCTGATGCCGAAGGGATGCTCATCCATATTCTCTGATGCTTTGTTTGCAATAGCCAAGGCATAGAAACAGCCTCGGTTTCCATAACTGATAATGAACATGTGGTATATTTACACAATGCATGTACCACAATTCACTTAACAAGCTATCACGTAACGATTCATTTAACTTATTTCAAGTTTTCCACTATTACAAATGACACACAGCAGGTAATTTTAGGTAAACATCATGTCTATTTCTCTCACTGAAATAAATTCCTAGTCTTAAGTTTCCTGGGGGAAAATATATGTTTGGTTTATAGGAATCTTATGGCTATCAGCAAAACATCTCAAGAAAGCTGATGCTATATTACAACCCACCCTACAAGCTTTTAGAATTAGCCCTTTTCTATGTTTCCTTTGGGAAGTTTTAGAAGGGAACACCGCTTTGGCACACCGTGAAGGCACCTTCTCAGTAAGTGATCCTTCACTGTAGGTATACTCTGACTACGAGAGCAACCCTCAGCTGCGCCGAGCCATCGAATTTGCCTGCCGCCAGTTCTACATCCTCCACCGGAAGCCCTTCGTGCTCCAGCTGTTCGCTAGTGTGGCCCCGCTCCTGGAGTTTCCGGTGAGTAAGATCCAGAGAATAAGCGAAGACCAATCGACTGAAACGTTTACCCGCAATGGCAAGGGAGGAAGGTGGGCATCACTTGTGTTTGGGCAGAATGCAGAGGCAGGCAGGGATATTGCCAGGCTCCAGAGTCGACAGGAAGGAAGCTTAAGATGTGCTTAGCTGACTACTGGCATTTAGGAGATCCCTGAAATTCTTCACCAGAATGTCAGACACAGAATTATAGAAGTTGAATTTCACTTAGATCTTGTGATGTATATTTAAATTTATAAATTTTGAAGTCAGCCATATTAGTGCTAAGGTAGCAATCAATAAACTAAAAGTGTTTTTGTTGTTCTTGTTGGCTTTGTTTTGTTTTATGTAGGATGCTGCCAACACTGGGTCCAGCAAAGGTGTGTCAGCTCAGTGTCTGTTTGACTTGCTGCAGTCCTTGGAAGGAGAAACCACAGATATTTTGGACATTCTAGAGCTGGTTAAGGCTGAGAAGCCCCTTAAGTCACTAGGTAAATACAAAACTATCTACAACATTCTTTTTCACATAGCAATTGTTCAAATAGGTATTGTATACAAACTAAAGCAGTTGTATAGTATATGCAACTAATTAAAAACAATAATAAGTGGAACAATGTTAGATGTTAAGTGAGTAGATTTTTTTTATTTTCTTGTCATAAATTTCCTGTGGATCTGCAGAATGAGGAATTCTCCACACTCTAACAGTTTATTCCCAGAAATTCTGGGCAAATAGTCTTCTAGAATGGTCTTTTGTTATGTAACGAATAGAATTAGATATAATTCAAAGGTAAAGCTTTCTCTTCTACCTCATGTTGTAATAGGCTGCTAGTTTATTCCTGGCTACTCAGCCCTAAAATAACCACATAGAAACTATATTACTTACATCACTGGTTGGCCCATTCACTCTAGCTTCTTATTGGCTAACTCTTACATCTTAATTTAACCCATCTCCATTAATCTGTGCATCACCACGAGGTTGTGGACTACCAGCAAAGTTTCAGCATGTCTGTCTTTGGCGGCTCTATGGCTTCTCCCTGACTCTGCCTCCATTCTCCCAGCATTCAGTTTAGTTTTACCTGCCTAGCTAAGTTATGCCCTGCTATAGGTTCAAAGCAGTTTCTATATTCATTAATGGTAATCACAGCATACAGAGGGGAATCCCACATCAACCTCAAATAATTAAAATACCTTAGTACCTTCCATTTGGTAAGACTGTTAAAACCTCCCTTATTTCTTTTTCTTTTTTATTAATTTTTTCATTTATTTTACATACTAATGCCCTCCCTTCTTTCTGTCCCCGCCCTCCACCTCCCACCTATCCCCCCTCCCCCTGTTATCCAGTGGTTTAAATGCAGGAAGCAGAATTTTGTTCTTTCAGATGAAAAAAAAATATAGTTTGCAGAATTCAGGAATTAAAATCTAAGTAATAAAAGAACTTTGGTAGTGATGCATTCTGTTTCTCATGGAGCCACCCATTCTGACTGTGCATTTTTGCAGATTTTTGCTATGGAAATGAAGACCTGACTTTCTCCATCAGTGAAGCCATCAAACTCTGTGTCACGGTGGTGGCTTATGCTCCTGAGTCATTCAGAAGGTAATCACAGTTCTCTTTTCTGTCCCTTGTGATAAAAAAGAAATAAAATGAATAAGAAAGGTTATGTTTCACATATATTTCTGTAACATCTTGGTGAGTAAGCACCTAAAAACCAAATTTAGAAGATTTTTCATAGCAAAAGTCCTGAAAACTATTGTAAATCATCCTGAATTTGAAATTCCCTAATTTGGAATTCTGTACAGAGGCTAAGATGTTTACTCTTGATAAAAAAATATTTTCCGCTTATGTAATACAACAAATTTTGTTAGAAAACAAAATTTCATAACAGACATTTAAACCATCTGTGAAAACTGCCTCGGAGGATTAATGAGAACAGTTTGGTCAAAAGTGAGACCTCAGCCCCCTGACACCCCTATATCCAAGTACTCTGGGGTGTTTGGGTTGGAAGCATCACCCCAACCCCTGGCATTCATCCTTGGGGCGCCAATGGAGCACCAAGGGGACAGAAAACTCCATCTCAAGCCCCCACCCCCTGGGAGTTGCCTTGGTCCAGACTCCACCTCCGGAAAAGCCCGCCAAGCGCTGACCCACTCCCACAGGCAATTTAGGCTGCCTCTGAGAAAAAGAACATGTGGTTTCGGGCATTGATTCGGTCTAATTTGGTCTGATTGGAATTATTTGCATGGGCAGAGAGGCTCATTTTAAGATTATTCCCAACAAGAACACAAAGGGCAATGATATACATCTCGTGTTTTATTTTGCCAGGAACATGGAAGCCAAAGAACTCAAATGAAAAGTGAGTCACCCCAGTGCCAGGAAGTTGGCTCTTGTCAGATACATATGCCCCATCTCCTTTTAACAACCCTACTACGCTGGCACACCCCCCAGGAAGAGGGAGCCAACCCCACTTTGCTCACTGTGTCTTTGTACCTTTGCTCTTTGGATGGGTTTCTGCTCTCCCCAGAACAGAATAAAGGACCAAGAGGTGGCTGGGATTTCTCTTAATTGAACTCTTCTCGAAAGAAACATCAGGAATGAATAAAACTGTAACCAGTAGTCTCAGGTTTTTGTCATTTTTGATGAGGATTAGACATTAAGCCGGAAGTCAGACAGGCTTTGAAGAGAAGAAAATCTCAGTCTCTAGGGTAATAGACTCCCACTGCTCTGTTCCTCCTGCCACACTCTGGCTCCAGGAAGCGCTCCAGGGTGGATGCAGACCTCACATTGAGTTCATTCTGTCTGAATGCAGACATGCTTTTTGTGTGCTTTTGTACTCAATGTGTACACATTGTTAGTCAGATGCCTCAGACTCTCATTGACACTAAGACCTTGTGGTAGTGAAATAAGTGATGTTCCCCCAGTGGTGAACTGCCAGCAACACAGAGAACCACCAAACTTGACCCCCCCGCCAAAAAAAAAAAGAAAAGAAAAAAAGCCTTCCCCTTTGTTAGGAATATTTCCTAACGCGAGCTCCCTGCCGACGCAAAATTCCCAATCAAGCCAAATCAAAACAAGCCAAATTAAGAAATATTCAGGTTTAATGGGAGTTCTGGAGATCACTTAAATACCTTGGGGAGTGGTCCTGACCCGACCCCCAGGGAGGGGTCAGGACCTGGCCTGCTGGGATTTGGAGTCCAGACCAGGCCTGGGGGCTGGGGTCTATGCTCCCAACTTGACACACTTAACTAAGTTCTCAGTGAGACATGAAATTCTCTTTTAAATTATAGTTCAGACACATTGCAACCAGGAGGAATGTGAGTTTGTAATCAAGACCCCTTGTCACTGGGAGTTCAAGACCAAAGTCCACTATTTTGCAGTTATATTTAGTTTTGTTGATAATCCTCCTTAGTTTCATTTTGCTCATGTTAAACCAGAGGGTGCTGTGTGATATTTTGCTCTTTTAGCTTTTGGGGAGCCCACCACCCACTTCCCAAACAAATCACATAAGGAGTCTTATTCTTAGTTATACATGCCCAGCCTTAGCTTGTTTTGTTTCTTGCCAGCTTTTTTTTATGTTATCCCATCTACCTTTTGCCTCTGGACATTTATCTTTATTTTTGTAGACCTTTATTTTACTTCTTTCTCTCTCTGGGTGGCTGGGTGGCTGGGCCCTGATGTCCTCCTCTCCTTGTTCTGTTCCTCTTCTTCTTTCTTGTTCTTCTATTCATACTCTCTGCCTGCCAGCCCCACCTATCCTTGCTCCTGCTTCGCTATTGTCCATTCATCTCTTTATTGGGACGATGAGGTGTTTCAGACAGGCACAGTAACATAGCTTCACAGAGTTAAACAAATACAGCATAAACAAAAATCACACACCTGAAAATAATATTCCCCAACAAGAGGGCTTCTTGATGGCTGAGGAGAGTGGAAGTTTCTTAAGTAACTGTTTCCTGGGATGTCCTTACTGGACTTCCGTATTTGTAACATCAAGTCCTTGTGGTACTTAAATTATTTTCTTTAAAAGTGTATTTAATTTAAGGATAACATTCATGTAAACAGTTTTTTAAAATCGTATTTCTATAATTGAGTGCATGTTCATAAAGTTAGAGGCCCTATATAGTTATAATTACCACTCAGATAAAAGAATCATTTGGAGCACCACTACTGTCACCCCACAGGGAACATCAGCTTCATTCAGTGAGACGGTCTAATGAGTCCAAGAAGATGCCTGACTTCTTTTCCTCAGTATTGTTTCATGAGATTCATCCACACTGCAGCACGTGACTGTAGTTTGCATCATTCATCTCCAGTATTCCATTCTGTGACTATGCCCTAAAGGCATCAGTTTCTTCTCTTGTTGAAATATGTGTTGTACTGTTTTTCAGTTTAAAGCTCTGGCAAATATTTTTTTTGTTTGTGAATGTTTGTGGTTTTGTGCACAAATCATATCAGCATTTCTGTGTGTGAAAATACTTTGCTAGATCGTAAAGTACATGCATGGTTTGCTTTAGCAGATATCACCAACAAGGTTCCTGAACTGGCCATGTCGGTTTTCATTTCTACCAGCAATGTCTGCTACTTATCGACTAGTACATGCCTATCATCATGTTCATATGTATCTTGTTCTCTCTAACACAAGAAATGGTATTAGTTCTTGACAAAGTTGGTTAGTTTGTGTGTGTCTGTGTATATGAGAGAGAGTGTGTGTATGTGTGTATACTTGTGTGTATGAGAGAGTGTGTGTGTGTGTATGCATGTTCATGTGCCAGTAGATACATATACCTGTATATGTGTGTGTACTTACATGTGCAGGGCAAAGGACATTCGCTGATGCTGTATGTCAGCTTGACTTAAACAGATTTCATCTTCTACAGAAATGTGGCCTTTATAAAAGATACCCATAAGCCTTAGCTTCTACCAGACTCCTGTTATAATTTTTAAAACTCACCCAACCTTTCTAGGACAGTCAGCCTACAACAATATCCTTTATCTTCTTCAGGAAATACACCTGCCTCTTTTTCTAAGGCTATCACAGAGGTATTAGGACCTAAAAATATATCATAGCTTTAATTCCATACCCTCCAAGTTCTCAAAATTGTCTTACCTTTACTGTAGAGCACTGATTCTATGCAGTTATCCCATCAGAAAACAGTACTCAGAGCTGAAAAAGACATGACAGAATTTCTCAGTATTTTGAGGAAGAGGATGGGTTATGCAGTGGTTCCAGGCTTTCCAGAATAACAACCATGGAGCAATGTCTCTTAGAATGAGCAGCTTAAGAACTTAAACTCAGTTGGGTGAATCTTACAACAAAATATTTATGTTGGAGTTGTACACCAACAATTTTTCATGATAATTACCGAATTCCCATCTCCTCTTTAAGTTGAAATTTCTGACCACTTTTACTACACCAAGCGTACACCCTATCCAATGAGTAGTGTCCACTCACTCTAGTAAAGACACATTGCCAGACCACAGGACAATAACAGCATCTACCAACTCTTGCTATAAAATGGTTTAAGCTTCTGAAGGCAGCTTCTTAGGAAAGGATCTAACATTGTCTCAGGATTACTTCAGCTGAAAAGTCACCCCCAGCACATTCCTAAATAGAGGCTTTACTAGGGAATGAAGGCTTTTATCCTGGATGGTCTGTGGTGCTCTGCCAATATTCTGCTCTTCTTTTGCCATTTGCACAAGTGGCTAGTTCTTCTTGTCTCATATGCTTCATTGAGACAGGCTTCCTCACCTGCTACCAAGTGCTTAATTAATTAATGATAGTCGACACATCCGGCAGCCTCCACTGCTATGGACCGGTGTTGCACAGGAAGGAGAATAGAATTCAGCATCTCTAGTGGCTTTTTCATGCTCCCTGATACCGCACAACCCAATCAGATGTGCCTTGACGTTCTTTCTGCTGCTCACAGCCTTCAGATGCTCATGGTCTTGGAGGCACTGGTTCCGTGTTACCTGCAGAAGATGAAGAGGCAGACTTCACAGGTCGAGACCGTGCCTGCTGCCCGAGAGGAGATTGCTGCCACAGCTGCTCTGGCCACATCCCTACAAGCCCTTTTGTACAGTGTGGAGGTCCTCACCAGGTAATCTCAGAGGCAGATATCCACAGCCTAACACCAAATGTGTCCATTGAAAAGATGAGAAAACTGGTTGACTAAATATCCCTAAAACCTGGTCTTTGTTTACAGATTGCAGATAACTGTCTTTTTGGAGATAGCTACTCAACCCCTTATAGCTTATTATTGTAAATACTGCCTACATTATCAGAGTGTCAAGTACTGTGAATAGTGGCAGTAGCAATAATGATGACTTTTCTACATGGGTGCTAAATACACAATTATATATAACTTGATGAGTTTCTATGGAAGTTTCTATGGAATTTTTAAGCCAGTGGTAAACAAATCTCTAATAGAAGGGCAAGTTAGTGAATATGAAGATGTGATTCACAATTTAATTAGCTGGTTGATTAATTTTTAGTTTTTACATGTACAAAGAGAGAGAGAGGGATGGGAGAAATGAGAGAGAATGAGAATGAATGCACTCATGTGCATACTGTTTAGAGGTCAAGTTGTAAAGATTGGTTCTCTTCTTCTATCAATTACGTGGGTCCCAGGGAATGAACTCAATGTGTCAGGTTTAGGGCCAACCACCTTTACTTACTGAGCCATCTTACTTTTCACACCCAATGATTTTTGAGATTTGTGTTTGCAATTGTAGCCAAGCATTCTTATTGTTTTACTATTCATAAAGAATTGGATTTTTAACTCTAAATTTAGAAACTACAAAACAAATATAAACTTCAGGATGTTACCCTATCCCAGAAGGAACAGATTTCTCATGGAATAGGATCAGATAATTCCAAGAGAAAGAAAAAAGAGGAATCTTGGAAAGAAAGTCACATTGGCACCAGAGTTTAGCCCTAAACAAAATTCAAGAAGCTGTCCTGTCACAAGATTCTTGGGTGCAGAAGTGAAAGGAGATGAGATGTCATATAGCAGGAAGGGGATGGTGGGGCTGTAGGTGAACAACAATGGCCTGAGAGCAGGAAAGGCAAGTGCAGTCATGCGGGTATCCATTACCCTTCCTGGAGGTGCTGATGGGGACCATCCAGGAGCCACTCTGCATCTAGAAGGCATCTTATTTTTTTTCACATGGTCCCCTGAATCCCCCAAGCTGGCAATAAGGCATTGAATCCTCATGCTTCAAATCTCTGTCCCCAGAAAGACAAAAAAAAAGATGATTTTTAAACATATCATTGGAGTAAGATTAGGCACAGAGGCCAGGGTTGGGGTGGGGGAACCTTAAGTTCTGCCTACTACACCAAGGTATGGAAAGAAATGACCTCGGTCGTTTCCGAAAATTACCATATAAGCATTTGGAACAATAGCAGGCCATAAAGACTTTATCAAGATAAATGTCCAATAATCTGCATCATCCTTTCTGTGCCTCAGATGCTAATATATAAGCAAAATTTTATCTAATACTAAAAGAGACCCAATAGACATTAAGTGAAATCATTTGAATCTTATTAAACATCTGACTTAAAATAGAAACTTACTCACATCTTAGGGAAACTAAGCTTAGGTGTGGTTTTCACATTATGAGATGATTTCTCAGAACCAGAGTTGTAAACATAAACTGCGCTTCATTTCTGGGCCACCCAGACCTGAATAATCACACAGGAACCATATTGATTAAAACACTGTTTGACCAATGGCTCAGGCATATTTCAAGCTAGCTCTTACTTCTAAAACTAACCTGTTTCTATTAATCTGTATATCACCACAAGGCTGTGGCTTACCAGTAAAGTTCCGGCATCTTTCTCCTTTGGCAGCTACATGGCATCTTCCTGACTCTGCCTTCTTTCCTCCCCTATCTCTGCTTGGATTTCCTACATTGCTATATTCTGCACTGCCTTAGGCCAAAGCATCTTCTTTATTAACCAATGGTAATAAAGCATAGCATACAGAGGGGAATCACACATCATCTCCCCTTGTTGGTCTAAATAAAAACGAAGGTTAGAACTTTAACATAGTAAAATTACAAATAACAAAACAGGAATCAAGAAAGAATTACACTTACAATATTTAGTCTATTTGTATGTGGCAAAATTAAAGAAAATATTCCGTCATCTGTTTTTTCTTTGTGAATCTAAAGTTTCATATCTAATTTATCTTTTATCATAACTAAGGAAAACTACATCTATCTATTCTTCAACTCCATCAAAGACTCCACAAGGATAGATTGCCTAAGTAAACAGAAAGTGCATTGTAAGCAACTTCCAGAGTTCTAGAAATGACAGAGACATCTCGCTGCCTGGACAGTCACCCAAAGTTCTTTTATAATATTGGGACATCCATCTTCAGCCTATAGGTCCATAACGTCTGGCAGACTTTTCAGTGAAGCAGGAAATTTGAAAGGCTGTTTCACCTATATTGACAGTTTGTCACTCACTTTCTTCTGTGTCCTTCAGAGTGTCTGGCAGAGTCTTTCATGAAGCAGGAACCCTGAAGAACTGTCTCACCTTCTTTAGGCAAGTTCAGCAGTCATTTTTCTGTGGGTCCTGCATGTCCAGTTATATAGCATACTATCAAACAGTCCAGGCAAGAGCAGTTTCTTGCCCAAATGGTTAGCCTTGGCAAATTGAAGGCAAATTCCATAACAAGCTTCTTCAATGCCCATCAACCTCCCTGAAGTAATTGGTACTTCCATAAGCAGACATATCTCATTGTTGAGAAAAGTCTAAGTTCTTAAAACCTTTTAAACATCATATTCTGTAGGTCTTTGAAGTGTTGAAGATTATCTGTCTAACTGAAATATATTTCTGCATATCTAGAAAACTAACTAACACAACTACAAGTTTTACATTGTAAGTGACTCTCTATTAATCTGTATTTTTAATTATACATTACATTTTAAGTGAGCTGTAGAAACATAATATCTTAATCAACAGTAGAAATATATATATATATATATATATATATAGAGAGAGAGAGAGAGAGAGAGAGAGAGACCTTAAATTTGTATCAATAAACCAAAGTCCATACCAATATAAAGTATCATTTCTATATCATATCCCCCTTTTTCTTTTTTAGAAAGAGATCGACTGTGACCATTAGCCACTTATAATCAACCCCCTTTAAATGAAAACAAACATTTATAAACAATCATTTTGGGAATTTGGACATAATTTTATCCAACTGCTTTCTGCTATTTGTTGGGTGAAGTATTTTTAGGGCTCATGAAAACCTTTCAGGGAGTCTTGCTCCATCAAACCATATTAGCCTGGAAGGAATCTACAGGTTCTCATCCTCTATGGAAACAAAAACAGAAACTCTTTTCCAAAGTAACATATCCTTAGACTCAAACTTTGAAGTCAAGATACCTTTAAAATACATTTGATGGCTTAGCTTAGCAGCCCCCAGAATCAAATGTCTCTCTGCAGTCAAAAATTCAAGGAAAACACAATAGTATGCATAATCTAGACTCAATGTATTTTCCATTTTTACATGGCTTATTTGTTTTATATTATTTTCACTGTCTCTTTAAAGTATTTTTTATTTTTAAAAACTTTATTTCTTTTTATAACTGTCTATACTCTTTTTCCTCTCTCTCCCACGCCTACATACTTTTTTAAACACACTATGTCTAGTTTAGAGATCTTTTATGTCTGAATCTGTCCTATTGTGTATCTGAAATCCTTTTCTGACAAGTATGTAGGAGGAGGGTCTGCTTCTTAGTCCCAGCCACTCAGCTAGCTTAGCCCCAAAATAACCACACAGAAAACTGTATTAATTAAAACACTGCTTGTCCTATTAGCTCTAGCTTCTTATCGGCTAACTCTTATATTAATTTAACCCATTTCTATTAATCTGTATATCACCACATGGCAGTGGCTTATAGGCAAAGATTCTAACTGGCATCTGTTTCAGGTGGAGGATCCATGGCTTCTCTCTGACTCCTCCCTTCTTTCTCCCAGCATTCAGTTCTGTCTCCCCGCCTACCTAAGTTCTGCCCTATCAACAGGCCAACGCAGTTTCTTTATTCATTAACCAAGAAAAGCAACACACAAACAGATGGACCTGTGTTTTGTTTGTTTGTTTGTTTTGTTTTTAATGATAAGCAGTGTGGTTGCTGTGTCCCTGGATGCTGGCTCCACCCCTCTCAGCCTTTCAATATGGTGGAGGTACATTTATCACCAGCTCTGCAAGCCACATTTACCGCCCCAGCTCCAGGAACACAGTGGGTCTATGTCGCCATCATTAAACAGCTTGCCACATGGTGCTCACAAACCCCATAAGTGCTCCATAGCAGGACCTCCCAAAAGAGCGAGAGCCATTCTCAAAACCAGAACAAACCAGGTAGTTGTCTTGTGAAGAAGCCATGCAGTTTTTGCTACTAACACTGAGTCGGGAAGGCTTCTTTTAAAGAAGCTGTGCCTCTGCTTGTAGCCAGCAAAGAGAGCCTATCTGAAAAACATGCTGCTACCGAGAAGCTTCAGTTGACTCTCGTTTTTGTGAGTCTAGAAGCCCCCTCCCCTTTTAAAAAGTTTTCTCAGGCTTTATGTGGAAATTCGTGCCAAACGTTTGGGCACCATTTGTAGACAGAAGTTTTAGTCCTGCCTGGTCCCATAGCCATTCAGTCCCAAAGAAACACACAGAGGCTTATATTAATTATAGTTTCACCTGTTAGCTCAGGCTTATTATTGACTAGTTCTTTCAACTTAAACTAACCCATAATTCTTGTCTATGTTTAGTAATGTGCCTTGCTACCTTTCATCAATGAGGCATTCTCATCTTGCTTCCTCTGCATCTAGCTAGTGACTGTGTCTCTGCCTTTCCTTTGCCCAGAATTCTCTCAGTTTGGTTGCCCCACCCATACTTCCTGCCTGGCTACTGGCCAAGCAGTGTTTTATTAAACCAATACCAGTGACAAATATTTACAGTATACAAAAACATTATTCCACAGCACAGAGTAATTCTTGTGAAGATTTATGTACACTCTTGACTCTGTTATCTAGAATGCTGGCCTCCTGCCACCCAAAAACTGTTGAATAATCTTTTTACTGTCAATTGACACTTACAGTTTGAGCACATGTCTTATTTCAAGTCATGGCTTACTTCTGAGAACCCAGACATAGAACTTAACCCTTGATTAGTACTTGGGAATCAACCTTGTCTTTAAAGGGCCTCTCAGGACAAAGCTGGATCGCTTATCCTTTAAGGACTTAAAAACTTACTTAGGAACGCTTCAACAACTTGAGAGTTTCATAAATGTTTCTACTTCTGCTGCTTTGTTCTGGAAACCACTTTGTTGTTGCAGGCCCATGACAGCCCCACAGATGAGCAGGAGCGATCAAGGTCACAAGGGTACAACCACAGCCAATCATACCATGTCATCTGGAGTGAACACCAGGTAACTCACTGTGCTCTGTGCTTCTGTGGCCTCTAGGTTGCATTTCAGTGCCTGGGAATGAAAGGAATCCTGAAAACAAAACAAACAAACAGAAAACCCACAATATTAAGTGTGCAAATCTGTGAGAAAAGCCTTTCAAGATAAGAAAAGTGAGTGAGAGTTTAAAGGTACAAGAAAATACCAGAGTTGCTTTGAAAATTATCAAGGAGAAACTCAAGCAGCCTTCATGAGGCCACAGTCATGTTGGTCTGTTGGACTCCAGCTGTTCAGTGGATTTACTGGGCCTCAGAGTGTAGAGGCCTTCTCCTTTCCATACTCCATAGTTCCACTGTCTTTCTAGATTGTCCCACACTCAATCAGTCATAAAGTAAGTGTTTCCAATATAATAGAAATAAGCTACACACCTCTCCCTTATAACCTGAAGCAGAAATAGTATTTAATAACCAGGCTCAGATTTCAATTTTTTTAAAAAAAAATATCTCCTTTGGCTATATGTCATGCATTTATATGGATCCTTAAATTTATCTTTATACACTTCTTATGACAATGAAACATGTTTTATAGGAGCTGTAATTTCAGTATACGTGGTGGTCAAATGAAAGAAGATAGTACCTGTCAGAGTTAATATGTGTATTTGCCTCCAAGGGTTTTGCCCATTAAAAGCCTCTAGAAAGCCTCAGCCAAGGAGTTCCCTTCTTGCTCTGCGGCTTATGCGGATTGTCCTTCTGATTGGCAGGTACCAGGAGCAAGGAGCCAAGCTGCACTTTATCAGGTACAAGAAAACTCGCTCTGATTTCATATCCCTTCTGACACACTGGGGTGACTAAGGCCTTTAGAGCTGGGCTCTGATGCCATTAACACATCCAGTGGATGCGTGAGAAAACTGCTCCCTGTAGATGTCTAGCACAGGATGCATGAGAAAAGTGCTCCTGTCGATGTCTAGCACAGGACTCAGGAAAGCCACTGCAGTGCGGCACGGCCGTGTCTCCTGGGCAATAAATCCTCATCCTCCGAAGGAGCTTCTGCGTGTCTCTGCCTTCCAAATCCTTAACTCAGTAGGATCATAGTTCTCTGCAGTGTGACCCCCTGCACTCAGAGTAACCACGTGTCCACATTTTCAGAGCCCCCGTTAATCTTTCACTATTCCCCAGGGAAAACCTTCACTTACTGGAGGAAGGCCAAGGCCTTCCCAGAGAAGAGCTAGATGAACGAATTGCTCGAGAAGAATTCAGAAGGCCCCGGGAATCTCTGCTGAATATTTGCACAGAATTCTATAAGCATTGTGGGCCAAGGCTGAAGATCTTGCAAAATCTGGCTGGGGAACCCCGGGTCACTGCCCTGGAGCTGCTGGATGTGAAGTCCCACATGAGGTACCTACCTCTGCCTTGGAGTGTGCTTGTGATCTTAAGCCACGGGTCTCTGTATGTTTGTCAAGTTGGACTGTGGGGCTTCCTCCAGGAAAATAAATGAGATATTTAAAATAATTTATTTCCTGTGACTTAGGTTCATTCCTAAGTCCTTCTGATCCTTCTGATAAAGTGAAGATTTTAACTATTAAAGAGATCTTGGTTAGAAAGGGAAAAATGATTTTAAAATGGGAATTCAGTCTATAATGTACTGTTTTTACAGATTTTTAAATATGATCCCAGAGGACCTGGTAGCTGTATTTCTAACAGTTTGTAAAGAATCATAAGAATTCCTTTAAAGAAAACTTCCATTGTTAACAAAGACTTACTGGAAATGTTCAATATATCTATAAAATTAAGCATACTCTTCTCTCCTAGCCATCCAGAAACAGCATTATAATTTGACAAAACAGACCAGTGTCCTGATTAGTAACTTCTGTTTTTATCTTTTAAAATGATCTTTTGGAAGAAATTTAGTAAGTGCTAGGTGAAAGTACCAAGTGCAGGAGCATGAGGTTGTTGCTTCTCACCTCTCTTGAGTTGTGTGTACATACCAGGCCATGTTGGAGAGCCTCAGGCCTTCCCACTGTGCAATGATGAGGAAATTATTTCACACTGAGAAATGCAGTTCCCAGACAGAAGGCTACAATGTTTCGAGATCCTGTTGTCATGGCAACTGAGGGCTCTATTCAGACCCTCCCCCTCTTTTCCCACATATCATCTCTAATTGACCAGAGTAATTCTGTGAATGGACACACCACATTTCCACAGTCAGAAAGTAACTTCTACTGACAGGCATTTTGTGAGGGTGTGTATGTGTCTGTGTACATATGTCAGTGTGTGTGTCTATATCAGTATACATTTGCACATGTGTCTCTGTGTATGTGAGTATGTGTGTGTGCACATATGTCAGTATGCGTGGCTGCATCAGTATGCATGTGTGTCTGTCTGTGCGCATATGTAGTATGCATGTCTATGTGTATCTGTCTTGTGTGTCTCTATGTGTATCAGCATACATGTGTGTCTGTGTGTTCCTGTATCAGTGTGTGTGTCTGTGTATGCTTCTATTTGTTTTGTTGGTATGTATGTGTCTTATCTATTTCTCTATATGCGTGACTGTATATATCTGTATATGCATCTGTGTGTATCTTATGTTTCTCTGTGTCTGTTGTCTGTCTTTCTGTCTCTCTATGTCTGTGTCTATCTATCTCTTTGTGTTTGTTTCTGTGTGTCTGTCTGTCTCTCTATGGGTGAATGTATCTGTGCGCATGTCTATGTGTGTGTAGATGCTTCAGGATGTTCTATAACTCTTCAGCCATTTCAGGGAAGAATAATAGCATCAAAGAAGCCTTGAGCACCCTCTAGAGGTTAACACTTTAGCAAGCCCTAAGCAACTTCTTGGTACTTAGTGTGCATTTAAGATACAAAAGACATTAATACTAATGAAAATGATCTATATTATATTAGACATTAGGAAAACAAAATAAAGCCCAGTTTTCAAGGTTCTCACAGTTGATTTCAAAAGACAAAAAAAGAAAATAACACAGTTGCAAGCACTAAAATCACTTGTATAATTAGCTGTTTATTATTTTCAGACAACTTAAAAACTATATGATACAAAAAGCTAGAATGCACTAACTAGAGAGTCAGGAAAAAGTGGAATTGGCATGTAAATATTTATATGTTTTTGATATTATTAGCACAAAATATAAGAAATCATACTATTTTTATTCATGAACCATAAGTTTGGTGTTAAATTTCTGGAATCTTAAGCAATTAGCTAAATACTCTCAGTTATAAAACCATAATGTCAATAAAATAAAAGAGCAATTGCTTGGTGTATTTCTCTCAAGCTTAAAGATAGATCATTTTTCAAACATCCCTCAAAGCTATCTTTAAAACACATACTTTTTTGAGAGCTAAACTCCAGTGCTTATTCAACCAAATGGGGAATTGCATTTAGTCATATTGATTCACTTTCTTCAACAAAATATGGTTTATAAGAGCCCAGGTTCCCCATGTTGGTTTAGACTGGTTATGTGTTACAGTAGAATTTCTAAGAACGTGCAGGGATAAGGTGAAGATTTCTAGAAGATTCTCTGCAGATAAAATTACCCTTACCTTGATATAAACAATCTAAGAAAGAATCCTTTTTTTCTATGACATAGTTAGAAGAAAGGATAAACCATATGAATGTGTAGGCTATTTGAATCACTTTTTTGTGCACCTGCACTCACACACATTTTCCAGGACAGTGTCCAGTTAGGAATGAAGATGGTAAGTATGGAGAGATGGAAACTATTTCTTGGCATGAAGAGTTGCCATGGCGATGATGAATGGAACTTGTGCGTTCATAATTAAGCCTAGCAAGAAGATATTGGAGACAACGTAGAGACTTCACATGACAGAGGCTTCTATCAGTGCAGTCTGCAAAAGTGGAATTAATTTTCTTGACAGTAATGATTTCTCCCATCTGTGGGAGCTACTCAGATGAGGTACATGTTATGAAATCCAAGCATTGGAGAGGTAGGCAGTGGCTTAGATGTTATTCCTAAAGAGTGCCTAGAGATCTTCCTGCAGATCCTTGCCTCTCCTGCTGCTATCAACTTTTTTCTTTATTAAAATGCTATAGTTAATATATGAGAAAGGGAAGAGAACAACATTCCCATTGTACTACTTCTAATTAATTAATAGCCCTCTCCCTCCCTTTCTCCTCTCTCCCTCTGTGTGTGTGTGTGTGTGTGTTATGTGTGTGTATGTTAGTACCAGTGTGTGTTATGTGTGTGTATGTTAGTACCACATACAACCAGACATGGTAACAGATGTCTGTAGTCCCAAAACTTAGGAGGGAGAAACAAAGGGATGTGAAGTTCAGGATCATTTTCTGCTACAAAGCAAGTTCAGAGCCAATCTAGGTAACATGAGACCTGTCACACACACAAAGAAGTAGCACTCTCTAGACACATATGACCTATCCTTAATGTTTCTTAGTTGCTCCTCATGTTTACTCTCTGAAGCATTCCATGATTCTTCTTGACGATGCATGTACCTATAACATTGTATTGATATATGTGAGGAAGGCAGAGGGTTAGAGGGTTCTGGGGAGACTGTTCTTAGTTAGAAAGTTGTGGAAATATTCTCACTGTGGTATTTTCTGCTCCTTATTTCTGTTTTAGGCTGGCAGAAATTGCACACTCCCTTCTGAAGCTGGCACCGTATGACACCCAGACAATGGAGAGCCGAGGCCTTCGACGCTACATCATGGAGATGCTACCTATTACCGACTGGTCAGCGGAGGCAGTGAGGCCAGCCCTTATCCTCATTCTAAAGAGACTGGATAGAATGTTTAACAAAATCCACAAGATGCCTACCTTGAGGTGAGGACGCCTCCTGGCCAGATATTTCAGAGCACACAGTTAGAAATGCCATTTTCAGCATAGTAGGTCAGTCGTTTGTTAAATAAACGAGCTAGAAGTTTTCTGGTGGTATTTGTGCACAGATAATTGAGAATATAAATTCCCCAGTAGCCAGAATTATTTTGAGGAAATAACATTTATTTAGGAATACATGTACTTATGTTGAGGAGGTGTCTGTCCATTTATCAGCTAGTTCTTCATCTGATGCATAAAGAAACCCAATTAGAACTCAGCAATCCCTAATCCTTTTTGAAGTAAGAGAGAGTATGCCTTAAGCCAACAACAGAGAGGAGAAGCATTAATTTAATGCTGAAAGTACTATATTAACAGCATACGTTATCTTATTTGGGTACATAGCAAGACAGAAAAAAATCCAAGTTTTATAATTAACAGCCAAACTGCAGCAACAAAGGGCACAGGGCTGATATCAAATTCTGACGTTCACCTTATTCAGTGGATTTTAAAATGAACACAGTTACAGCCTGGTGACTTCTTGGTGGCCTGAGAAATGCCCATTCATTCTCTTCCAATGAGCAGATGCCTCTGCATTAGCCTTTCTGGAAATGTGAACCAAGTTTGGAAACTATAGTCATAGTGAGCAGATGGTATAATTCACAAACCCACTAAATGGAAACTTCAAATTTGGATGACTAAGAGAGCTTTTTCTATCCCTTAAAACTAAACTCAAAAGCAAAGCAACTTTGCCTCAGACTTTGGTACTTAAGGTTCTGTTTGCCAGAGATTAGGCAGTGCTCTGCACATTTATGCCATCATGCTGAGTCACAGAAGAGCAATATCGGACACTATCAGGCTATGCACTTGTTCTAAGCTTTTGTGCCATGGTGGTGAAGGTCAAGACATTATATCAAGGTCATTTTTTTCAGTGGCATGGAGATGCCTGTTCTTAAGCACTATTTTTTTTGTGTGGTCCCAGTAGAACAGTTGCATCTGCTGGTAAATGACTGATGAAAGATGTATAAATGTCTTATGAGTGTGTGCCAAAATAAATTATTTTTATTAACTACTTTGACATTTAAAGATGTTAAACATCTCCGTAAAATGATTCATTTGCCATACAGTTAAACCTAATATATGATAATACCTCCCAAAATGAAATTTTTGGGTTCATTCACAAGTTTGGTCAGCTATGGGAAATATTCCTGGGATGCATGGCATAATATCCAGTTGATTTGTCTTGAACCCTTTCATGTAACCTTAGTTCAACGCACAAAGTTTTGTCTGAAGCCGAGCTGTGGATTACTAGGGCACTTCTGGCATCTGGGGTGTCAGTGTCTCCTCATCTGTGACACATCTCCATTCTTTCATTGTTCAGGCTGCAGTTTCGTAGAAAATGTAGGCTTAGAAATAATTTCCAAATCAGAAGATCCCAGCAGAATAGACTCATTTTGTTTTGAGACAGAAAACTCCTGCATTACCCTGATTGGCTTGTGTACTCCACCGTCTGCACCACCACAGAAAATAATCCAAGACATCATTTCCTCGCAGGCAAAGAGAACTTTTTAGACCATTTTCCTCAAATTCCCTCTTTTTGACAGGACTTACGCCATATGAATCCCACTAATAGCCTTGTGTGAACACTGACTGTATCAAGTGTAGTCTGATAAGTACATTTCAAAACTTCAGGTAGGGGCAGATTTGCTCTGCTGAAAGATTTCTCATGTCTCCTGAAATGATAGGATAGGGCCCCTCCCAAAGATGACATTAGGGGGACCTTAAAGTATGACCCATTCATCCTCTCTGTTTTTTCTTCAATAGATTTTGTCTCATTAGTCGGTTGGGCAGGAGTGTGCCTCTGCTGCGTTTTCAGTACCTCCTTCCTCCCCTCCCAGTGTGCTCTGTGCTTTTGGAACAGCATGGGTAATGACCACCCCGTGTGAAGCACTCTGTTGTCTCAGCACACGTCCTGTCTTAGTTAATGCCAGGATCACTGTCTCGTTCACTTGCTTCAGACTCTCCAGAAGGGAGCCAGGGCGCTAATGGCTCCTATATTGTATTCCAGGCGACAGGTTGAGTGGGAGCCTGCCAGCAGTTTGATTGAAGGGGTTTGTTTGACACTTCAGAGGCAGCCAATCATATCCTTCCTGCCTCACCTTAGGTCACTGATCAATGTCTGTGTCAATCTGGTGAGTAGCCAAGTGGCAATCTTATGAAACTTTGCACAGTTTAACTCTGCTATTGATTTCTCTAAACTGAAGATTTACAGGTCAACCACTTTGTGCCCCTTACTTACTGATAAAAACAGATGGCTCAGGTGACACTGAAAACAGTGAGGTCCATTTCAAGGTGGTCCATGGGAGATCCAGGGCCCACCCCGCCCAGGCGGGGTGTCGGAAGGCTGCTTCCCATGCACTACTTTGACAAGCACCTCAAAGTTGCGTTGAGAGTTGAGGGCTGCCAGTTGGAGAGTGGGGTGGTGGAGTCTGCACAATTGGCTAGAAGTTAAGATCATCTGAGGGGAACCTTAAAACACAAAGTCTTTCTTTTCTTTTCTTTTCTTTTTTTTTTTTTTAGGGCCAAATAACACCATGAGTTGGCCAGTCTAGGATTTATGCAAAGAAAAATTATTTTCACCATTTATGTAATATCTAGAGTCTGGTCCTGTCAAGGTTTTGTACAATGTATGAGAACCATGTTCGAGCATACCATCCAGTAGGATCCACTGCTTGACTAGTTGGGCAACAAGTGTGTAGTTGGAACGCCTAGTGCACATGAGCTGCAATCATCATCATTCTTGTCAGTATTTGCTCCATCCAAGAATGTTGACTGCACTTTTTTGAATCCACAAATTACTGTCCAGTCTCCCAATTAGAATAGTTTTTTTTTTTAGTTCATCCTCTCTCATTGCCTACATAGTTAGCTATAAACAGCATTCTACAAAACCTTGGCTGAATTCAGCATAATGAACGATCTGACTCCAGACATTACATGCCTTAGAGGGCATAGAGAAAGAAAAGACTGAAAATACCATGCCCAACCTTCAATTTGTTAATATTTTTGTTAGTGAATGAGACTCCTTTACTACAGTTGCATGAAACTGCAATGGTCAAGGCTGGTCATGTGCTCTGTTTGTATTTCAGGTGATGGGAGTGGTAGGACCTTCCAGTGTGGCTGATGGATTACCCCTTCTTCATCTCAGCCCTTATCTCTCACCACCTCTGCCCTTCAGCACAGCTGTTGTCCGGCTTGTAGCATTGCAGATACAGGTGTGACTGCCTTACCTGTTTGTCACGCTCATTAAGTTGCTGGTGGAGGCACCACACCGTGGTGCTCTCTCTTCCTCTTTCTGCAAAGGCTGGGCAAAATCTGTGAAACAGAAGTGTGAACACCTCCAAACCTTGATGGGTTTGGAGCTTCAACCCTGAGCATGGCCCTAAGTTGTGCTTCTGTAATTCTTCTCGAGATCTCAAAAATAGCAGAGTCATTTAGTCCTGACACAACCACAGCAACCACTGTGGTCATTTATGCTATGTGCAAACTAATGGCTTATGTGTAATCAGCTCACAATTGTTAATCAAAAGAGGCAATAGTATTCAAAGTCTGGTTTTAAATTATTTTCAGAAAGAATTACAGTATAAAAATTCTTTCACACGTTACTACCGGACTTTGAATATCTCTATTTTCCTTAGTGATTGTGAGTTGAATGTTATTTTAAACACACATACGAGTATCCTACTTTATTAACAAAGGTACAGAATCCCAGTCACCCTGACTGTTTCTACTCCGTGATCGCCAGAAGGAGGCCACCAGGCATAAAGGTATAACTGATCGACCCATTGTGTGGCTGTCAGGCTTCTTACCATCCAGATGGGTGGATGTGCAAAGCATTTGAGGAATGGTGGCTGCTGCGTGAAGGGAAGAGATGACACCCTGTAGTCACCTTAATAACCGCTTTCCAAAGGTCACTAATTTCTTCCTTTATTGCTTCCTGGCTAGAAGAAGGCCTGGGCAGGGACTAAAGAACTTTTAAATAACCTCAAATGGAGAAAGTGCTACGCTGTTATTTTTCTTCATTTTTCTGGGTAGACACATAGAGGAAATTAGTGGGAGAAATGAGGTGGGTCTTATATTAAACTTCTTCACTTGACACTTAAGCTATTAATGTCTTTTTAGGAATGTAGCTCTGTTATGTGAAGTCAATGGCAAACATCACTGTGGGTCAAATTTCATTTGCCACAAAGAAGACACTTGAACTCATAGTTTCCCGGTGCAGCCGGCGGGGAGGCGCCTTTGCCGACACACTCTGTAGAAACAAATGCACACAATGGGCACGCTGGTCAATTAATCTTTTTTTTTCTATTATTGCTGCACAGGCTTTAAAAGAAGATTTCCCTTTAAGCCATGTGATCTCCCCATTCACCAATCAAGAGAGAAGGGAAGGGATGCTTTTAAATCTGCTCATCCCATTTGTGCTCACAGTAGGATCTGGAAGCAAAGGTCTGATTCATTTAACTAAAGGAAATGTACCATTGTTGTTGTGTTTTCTAACTACCAGAGTGTTGTTTATATTCTTCCTTTTCACACGAAACTCATCAACTGAAATGGATCTAAATGGATTAAATGGGGTTTTGGAAACATGAGTTTTATTTGGTTTATCTGACCAGGGACAAGAGTTTCTCTTCTCTACTTCTTAGAAGAAATACCTTATTTAAAATTATTTCAATACAGCAGAGGGCAGAGTACATTGTTTGGGTTAAGTTAAAAAATGTTAATTAGTTCAAGTACACTACACTGAGAATTGACAGGTGTGATTAGCAGAAATCCTGCAGACGCCAACCATCAATACATTCGCATGGCTCTTCCTCCTCCTCCTCCTCCCCTTTTCCTCTTCCTCCTCTTCCTCCTTCTTCTTCTTTTTGTTTATAGGTAATGTTTTATCTTCTTTTTTTTAATCCAACATAATCTTAAGGGGGACTTTCTTTTAGGAAAAGCATATCTCAGATGTAAGGTCAGTACATTTAAGTATTTAACAAAAGAAAAGAGAATGAACTGATAAACAGGAGATTGGGCCTGGACCATAAGCCTTTGGATGCCAGCTATGGTGGCCATCAGGTGCCAAAAATGCTGTGCTGTCTGTGGAAGAAACAGTACTTGGTGGGAAATACCTACATTTCTATGTGTTCTGATTTGGAACTGGAAGAAGTTACATTGCTCAGTGTAGAACATGGAAGGTCTGCCTTGTAATTGTTATGTTTGCCCCTTCCTTTTCCAACATGCACTTCAGATAGCCCATGGCTGGAGCAGCCCGAGGTGCAGCTATTGCTGCAGACTGTCATCAACGTGCTCCTGCCCCCTCGGATCATCAGCACATCGAGGAGCAAGAACTTCATGCTGGAGAGCTCCCCAGCCCACTGCTCTACTCCTGGGGATGCAGGCAAAGACTTGCGCAAGGAAGGGCTGGCTGAGTCCACCAGCCAGGCAGCATACTTAGGTGGGCCTCTTTTTCCCACCTCCTCTTTTTTGCTCCCCATGGATGTATGTACAATGATCTATCTTGGCTCAGAAGGTATTTAAAGAAGCCACTTGAGCAAGAAATACCCTTGCATGACTAGCTTACTTTAGTAAGTATATGTCGAAAGACAAAGAGTATTTTCATATAGGCACTCTCTGAATTACTTGGGTGTTTGCATAACAGTATATGAGGAAGGATTACCTCTTTTCGATTGACAGCAAGAGCACTCAGATTTGGCAGCTCCTGTGAGGTAGTACACACTGTGCTTCCCATAGATCAGTCCTCTATGTAAATAAAGCCCTTGGAGTTGGCAGTCAACATCCTGAGTGGTAGGACATGGTAGCCCTTCAGGACCTTACTTCCTTAGCAAGTTTTTTTTTCAATGTCAATGACAATGTCTTTATTGTCATTATAAGACAATTCCATCTTGATCTTCAGTCATGTGAGGACAGTCCCCCTTCCTACAAGCTTCCAATTCCTCTCCCCACTTATACTCCTACTTCCCTATTACCTCATCCCTGACTTTAAGGGTTGCCCTCCCATGGGGTCATAGAGGGCCACTCAGTAGAAGTAGACCAGGGGTAAAGACCACTCATGCACTGACATGAAGAATAAGGAGCATAACAGTGGGAACCTCATAAAAGGAAGAAGTAGACCAGGGTTGTAGGGGGAGACCACTTTTGGACTGACTCCAAGAATAAGGAGTATGACAATGGAACCCCATAAGAAGGCATCCCTCCTGACATTTTTTCAGTTCACCAAAGTGGATGTTGGTGGGAGAGTGGGACACAAGTACAAACTCACTGAATCAGACAGGTCCGTGGAGTTTGGAGTATGGGAAATGCGTTTAAGTAGCATTCTGAAGGGATGTGTATGTAAGATACCATTTTCTATAGCCTGAAAAAAAAAAGAGAAAGAAACAGAATGTGTGTACATAGGATCCACCCTAATGGGCACTCAGTTACCCAAGGCCTAAGAAGCCAGGTTCAGAAAACATCCAGGCAGACAGAGAACCATATGTGAAGTCAAGGAACACAGAAGACAGTGGGGAAAGGGAGCTCTTTATGTAAGACCAGGAATAAAAAAAATTATTCCATTCCACTTTCTGCCTTTTTAATGAAGGTATTACTTATTTTCTTCCTTGATCAGGATATTGTATCTTTTATGATGATGATGATGATGATGTTAGCTGGGGATGTGAGTAATTTGTTGGCGAGTCCATAAAGCCACTGTGACAAAGCCTGTGGGCTGTAGAGCATTAGTAATAAACAGACTTATAATTGTCCCTTTAGTTCAATGGACTACCTACCTTACCCCACTGTTTTTTGTTGTGGTGGTGGTGGTTTTTGTTTTGTTTTGCTTTCAAGATGGGGATTTTCAAAGCACTTAATAAAATTGTGTTCTAACCCACATCAAAATATCTTTACCTGTATGTCTGAAATACTGGCTCAGGGGCACAGGTTAAGTTTCTGGAACTGTGGCATTTAACGAACTAGAAATTTTCTTGTGTGCAAAAGCAGTGACTGTGGGCAGGATTCCTCTGAAGCACAAGCCCTCAGGATCCTTCTCTTTTTCCTACTCTGAAGCCCTAAAGGTTATTCTTGTCTGCTTCGAGAGGCAGCTGGGGAGCCAGTGGTACTGGCTGAGCCTGCAGGTGAAGGAGATGGCTCTGCGGAAGGTGGGCGGCCTGGCCCTGTGGGATTTCCTCGACTTCATCGTGCGCACCCGGATACCCATCTTCGTACTCTTGCGCCCTTTCATCCAATGCAAGGTGTGGAGGGACCCTGTCACAAAAAGCCAGTGAGCTTGCAGTTTTCTACTAAGGCAGGAGTGCTGGGAGCTGGGGAGAAGAAAGGGGGTGCGGCAGGGTGGTCACAGGAGGCACACATGCTGCGCCCAGTTAGCCTATTAAGACTGTTAACACCATGTTTGATGAGGATGGAGCCCCAAGCAAGCATCCAGAGAGAACTTCACATTTAAAGCACCTCCTCAACTACTAAAGTATGCCAAACTTATTCTCATCCCATTCGTCATCCCTATCTCTTTAAAGAAAGGAGAAAAACTGGCCCCGTGGAATGTTCTAGAGAATGTCCTCCCATGTCAGTAGCATCTGAAATCTACTATTTAAAAAAACGGGACAGTCAAGGCTTCTTTTTCCCTCCGTGAGTCCCAGTATTAATCTACTCTTTTGTTCTTCTCATGCCCCAATTTCTTGGGGGCGGAGACACTACACAGTGGCATTGTGCTGGCACCAGTGTTTCTGAATCGCCTTCTTTTCTTCCTAAATCTATGAAGTGGGTCGGTATCACAGTGAGCCGGGTTTACAGATGGGAAAATTGGGGTCCTGAGGATGCAATGCCTGCCTTTTAGCTACTGGCCCAACCAGCAGAGAACCATGAAGAACTTTCTGCCCGGCAACATATCTCTGACCAGCTAGAGCGGCGCTTCATCCCCCGCCCTTTATGCAAGAGCTCGCTCATTGCAGAGTTCAACAGTGAACTGAAAATTCTGAAAGAGGCAGTCCACAGTGGATCAGGTAAGCATGAAGGGTGTCTCTTGAGTCTGATGGATGGAATTCACAATCTCTGCCCAGCTCACTGCTCCTTGGGGACCGTCTGAACTAGCTCTCTTGATATACCAGTAGATTTGACCAAGAGATCACATCTAATAATAAAACAAAAGTCAAAGGACTGTCACAGGAATTTAGATACATTCTAATGAATATTTTTAACTTTTTTTTTAGCATTTAAGCACTTAGATATTTAATAAGGGGAAAGGGTGTTTACATTCTTTCGTTCCCTTTCTGATAGAGGATTCACTTTGTTGAGCATCTGTGACTACTTTACAGGCGTTATTTCCTCTAATCCACACAAGGATCTGTAAAATGTATCTTTCTAAGCCCAATTTTAAAAGGAGGAAATTGATACTTGGAGGGTTAATTAGTTTATATAGCGAGAAAGTGAAGCCGGTGAGGTGATTTTACACTAGGTTTGTGCTGTGGATTCTCAGCCTTCTTAGTGTTTCACAAATAGAATGGGGAGGAGCCAAGTAAAGTGGACAAGCAGGAGCTTCTTCAAACTGAAAGACTGTTCCTTGTCTTCATTGCTTATTCTGTAGTTCTGTGAAAGCAGACTCCTGAATGACGAAATTAAATCACTGTCTACCATTAGAGGGCAGTCATGACCCATATAAAAGACTGTGGTTTTATTTGCTTTCTGAAGTGATTACTGTTGTTTGCAAAATATTCAAAACACAAATATTAAAAGTGCAACGTTGGTGATATTTACACATTGCAATTTAGATATTCTGGTGAATCTGATAGAAACACCTGCCCCAGAGCTGAGAAGTTTCTAATGCTGCTGTCTCCAGAAAAGGAGAATGAGAACTCTTTGGTGTTGTATCCTGATTTTGATTTTAGGTTCATATAAAAGATATTAATTTTTTTATTATTCCAATATACTTATGTGGACAATTCACATGCTGTAGTAATAAAACCAAAGATTTAAAAGCAACAGTTTAAGTCAAAATTAGTTGATATGCTATTTGCCTAAGCAAATGAAAAATAAACACACTAAGAGAAAAAACTGCAAAAAGCTTTTCTCTTGGTAGGGACCTTAGGCCTCCATAATAACGCTATTCACTTAGAATACACCAGTGGCCAATACTGCCCAACCCCAATTTCTTGTACTCCTTTATCTTAAAACTCCTTAGTCTGGAACACAAGTTGAAGAACTTTTAATCAAACATTTCTGTTTTCATGACCTTACCACCATTTCCTTTAATCTCTCAACCCCCAGCCTACCAAGGAAAGACATCCATCAGTACTGTGGGCACATCCACCTCTGCCTACCGCCTGAGTCTGGCTACCATGTCCCGCTCCAACACAGGCACGGGCACTGTCTGGGAGCAGGACAGTGAGCCATCCCAACAGGCTTCTCAAGACACTTTGAGTCGGACTGACGAGGAGGACGAGGAAAGTAAGTAAGAGTCTAGGCAAGCAATAAGCCTTCCTGGCCAGGCGAGCGATGTCTGTCTAGAAAGGAGGGGCGGCCATTTCCAGGTCTGCTCCCTTAGTCACTTTTAAAAGAGGTTTCAAAATGAAATTGATACCCTTGGATATTTAGAGGAAAAAAAAAGTATGTATATGACCTTTTCTTGGAAATTTCATTTAGATTGTAAGTAAACAACTTATTCCTCTTTCTCCTGGGCATCCTGGCTAGAGAAACGGCCAGCACTCACAAGGTCCCATCTGTCAAAGCAAATAAACATGATGTCTGTGGAAGCCAGGAGAAAATTGGCAGAATGATTGAGGGGAAACAACTTAGAGTTTAGAGACTCTCCCGTAATGCAGTTATCCCAGGAATTTCTGATGCATGTGCTAGAGATGTACTGTTGCAAAATGGGAGATAGCAGATCAATAAATACTGCACGTGTGTGCTTGAGCAGTGAAGGATTTGAAAGCAAACATCTGCTGAATTTCCACTAAATGTCTCTGTCATACAGGGGGGCTTCTTCAATTGCACTGATTATTTTTCACTCTTGTTTTTAAGATGCTCTTACATATTGCTTATTGAAAGGTATACATTTAAAAATGAGAATAAAATATAAGAGCCCCTCTATACCAAGCAAAACCTACAGAAGATCCCTCTCTGAACTAAACAGAGGAACTAGAAATAAAGCTTAGAAGTTTAATTAAGTAAGATGAGTGAATGCTTTTAATCAATTAAAATGAGTGAAATTCAGAAGCATTGTACTATCCCCACAATTAGGTATATAAAATGGAAAAGGAAATACGTGATTTGTCAAAGTACTCATCACCAGTATTTCCAGATTTAGTTTGAGGGTTAGTCATGTAAGGCGGCAATCACACTATAAACCACTTCTAGCCATACACCTGGGCACTGCTCACGGGCACATCTCCATAGTCTCAGTCTGACCTCCCACAAAATACTGACTGAAAAAGCACAGTGTGAGAGGTAAGAAGAAGAAGTTTACTTTTAAATTTTTCTTGATTATTTTTATTTGGAACAGAGTCTCATGATCCCAGGCTGGTCTTGCATCCCCTACATTGCCGAGGATGACTCTGAAGCTTCTGATCCTCCTGCCTCCACCACTGAAGGCTGGAATTGCAGGCATGATCATGCACCAAAACACTGGGGCCCTGACATTTTAACTTAAAGGGGGGCTTCTTGATTTATTTGGCAGTGCTATGGATTGGCGGTGCTGGTGACTGAACTCGGGATTTCATACCTACAAGGCACTGTCAAGTGCTCTACTACCAACTATATTCTAAAACCAAAAATGAGCAGTTTAACATAAACAGTAAGCCCTGATGTCAGTTCAAACCATAAAGTAAATTCTACTTTTCTTTAACATATGAAATAGTATCTATACTTTTCTTTAATATATGAAATGGTATCTACCAACATTTTTTTAATGATGGGAAATGATGCCCTCAGTAATTCCTAGGACTAAGTCTATTCTCAGGTAACTTTGTGAGTAAGTAGTTGGCCTAGACAGTAGGAAGGAATTAAGGAAGAAAAGTAGACTTAAACAGAGACATCATTGGCAGAATCCAACACTCATATAGTGGGGTGGAGGGCATCAGAAGGTATGTAGACTTTTGCTAATATCTTTCTCAGATAGCACAATTATCTCAAAGAAATCAAGCTGCCAATTATGGCTGTGATGTGGATGAACATTAGTTTATATGGAAAAGGGTATAAAAACAAGATTAGGAACTGTTTTAATGAAACTGTTCTTCCAATCATAGAAGTATGTACTAAAACCTATTAAGTATAGAACAAAAAACTGAGAAAGACATATTTTCTGTCCTCTATGATAATTAAATGTAATTTTGTAGAGAAGTAGACATTTGCAGGCAGCACTTTAAAGGCTTGATAGAAGAAAACATAAGATTAATGATCAATAATGAGCAAATAAATGCTAAAGAGATGTTAAGATACCTAGTTCAAACATAATCAGTGAGAATCTAGGAAAGGCTTTTGTAGTTCAATGTGTTCTATAAAGTTTTCCAATTTTTTAACTTTTTTTTGGTTTTTCAAGACAAAAGTTCTCTGAAGCTTTGGAGCCTCTCCTAGAGCTCCCTCTGTAGCCCAGGCTGGCCTAGAGCTCCCTCTGTAGCCCAGGCTGGCCTAGACCTCCCTCTGTAGCCCAGGTTGGCCTAGAGCTCCCTCTGTAGACCAGGCTGGCCTCAGATTCATAGAGATCCACCTGCCTTTGCCTCCTGAGTGCTGGGATTAAAGGCGTGTGCCACCACTTTTAGCTTCTTTGTAAACATACAACAAAGGTAATATGTCAAGATTCAGTCCAAATCATTGTATAACAAATTAAAATCTATAGCAGTTTTCATATTTATGATTTTATTTGAAAATGTATATTAGAGATATCACTTAGAATATTCTAAATAGTATCAGATGACTTTCCATGGTAGCGCACATCTGCAAAACACAATTTGTTTATTGAAGTTTATGTGGTTTAGTAACAAACAGTATTAGATCACTTAGCATGAGGTCAACTTGTGCAAATATTGTACTAAAACTAACTTTCTTATGTTTTTAGGTACATTAATTTCTGGTTCTGTAGGGAAAGGGGGCCTCTTTAAAAACTGAAAATTTAGATTAAAATAAGCACTTCAGGATATTACAGTTTTCCAGTATTTTTTCCTACAATATCTGCACTATTGCTTCCCACAGCAAGCTAGAAATCACTAAATGTACTGAGTAGTTTTTTTAATGTCAAGGAAATGCAATTGACTTAATTGAACTTACTTAATTGAACTTACTTGAAATGAAATCCCTTCATACTTTCAGATGACTCTGTGAGCATGCCCAGTGTGGTAAGTGAACAGGAAGCTAGTCTCCTGAGTGCCCTCGGAAGGAGGCGGTTCTCCAGCCATGTCTCCAGAAACAAACTGCAACTGAACTATTCCTGCAGTAGTCTTTACACATCTATGTACAATCTAGCTTTTCTGAAATCTTTAATTTGTGGGCACGCATTGGTTTATCCTTATAAAAGTCAATACGAAGTTTGCATGTGTCTTGTGAAAGGTGCTCTACTGCGTGGGGAGGTAGGAGATGTGTAGACATGAAGGAGCATCATTGATTAGCTTGCTGTGTTAGTGTATGTACAAAGATGGCTATGATTGTTTAGCTTTAAAGACAGCCCTGAGGTTGTACCCAAGCCAGGGATAGAACTCAAGTACCACTTTGGTTGCAGTTTTCTGACAGGTATCATGGTTTTGTAACATTGATCCCTTCATACTTTCAGATGACTCTGTGAGCATGCCCAGTGTGGTAAGTGAACAGGAAGCTAGTCTCCTGAGTGCCCTCGGAAGGAGGCGGTTCTCCAGCCATGTCTCCAGCATGTCTGCACCTCAGGCTGAGGTGGGCATGTTACCCAGCCAAAGGTAAAGGCCTATGACTGTCTTATATTCTGTACTTGGGGGCAAAAGGAAAAATTCCAAACATACACTAACATCATCCTATAAAAGCTGAATGAGAAGCAGGTATGCGTTATGTTTCTAGAGAAACTGTTCAAGAAAGTACTTTCAAGAAGGTTCCTATGGGTAATAGTTGTAACTTTCTAAGCCAGGTTGAAATGAGACCACACCTTTAGGTCCAAGTATTATTTCTTATTGAGCTATCCATAAATAGAAATACAAATCTTTTCTTCTGGTCAATTCCATCCTTATATGTCTGATTTATCATCGAGCAAGAAAATGGTTATTTGGCAAGAATAGACCAGTTTATGTGATACTCTGGGAGTTTAGCCCTCTGCAGTTAATGTTCAACCACATGTAGGAATGCTTCACCAAGCAGAAAATATACCTCTGACACTGTGTGGACCATGGGAAGGCCACTTCCATGAAGTTCACAACACTCTAGCTATGTCCTAAAGTAGGTGAAATGACCTGAATGGGACCTTCTATATCAGCAACTCTCAGATTCAATGACTAAAGCATTTAAAGCATTTCCTTTGGTGTTCTCTGCCATATGAGTGGAATTTTAAAAGCAAGTTTGGGGGCTGTTAGTTTTTAAACTTTTTATACCTGGGGAAAACAAGAATATATAATTTACATAATTTAAATTTAAAAATATATTTAAATAAACACTCATGTTTTAATTCTACATATTTTAAATAAAGTTACAATACAAAAATGAGCTAAGAGTTAATCTATTTTTTAAACAACTAATATGTTCATTTCAAGAATTGTATTCTTGAAATACGATTCTTGGTGCTGCCTGACTTTTAGTGTGTTATTTTATATTTTGCAATACAGCCGTATGTATGCTACATCACTGAGCTATATCCCTCACTACTGTCATTTTTAATACCCTTAGTAGCACAATTCACACACAGAACATAATATCAAAAGGGATATATGATTGTGTTCAAATTGATCTGGTTTATATACAGGTATATACTATACCCAAAACACTCAATAAATAGTTCATGTAACCTAAAACTTGATAATTTCTCTTTGAGCAAAAAAGATTTTATAAATTAAATGTGGAACCAAGAGCCAAACAACATGTCCAAAGAAAGTAATATAAGCAGTTACTGTTGGTAACTATTAATTTATTCTTAGTTTTTACTATCTACATGTTTGTATTTAAAATAATATAAATTGTAATTAGAGAGCTTTTGAGCTGTTCAAAATAAGTCAAACTACTAATTCTTTTTCCTTGTATATAATGATAGATCAACTTACTTGCAAAGGAAATTTTTATCTAGAATAAACATATCCGAGAAGTTAAAAAAATATATTATAATGAATCACTTTGTTCTTGGATTATATTTTGGAAAATTGGAGAAGGAAACACTGTCTTTGTCCATTACCGAAAAAAATGATTCTCTTCCTGAACAGAGACACTCAGATCTTTGATAATAGTCCTTTCAGTTTTGTAGATGCTTGACCATACACAATTTAATACATATGTATTGAATGCCTTATGATTGCCTAGCTCAGTGCTGGACCTGATGGGAAAGTGGATGAAATATAGCACAGATGTGCTAACAAATTATCAGTTCAGCTGCATCCAAATAAGTGGATAAACTGTTACTGACTAACCAAATAACAGACTTCTGTTGTATTTATAATTCAGTCAGTAGAGAGTGTATAATAGAGAGGTAAATGTGAGTTCCTTGTAATGTTTTGAAGACACCTTCCATCTGTTTATTGATATTTTCATTGCAAAATTAGCAGGGGGAGTTGGGCTCTGTCTTTGCTTTTCTTAATGGCATCAGTTTCCAGACTTTGATTGTGGCCATTCATGGTAAGTGGTTTCTGTGTGGTAATGTTAGGCTCTACAAGAAAATGTGAGGTCTGATCATTAAAATTCTATGTCCATAAGATATGCTAAAAATACTAACCACCTAGCCAAAAGGCTACTAAAGAACTCATGGATTCATCTTGCACGGATCCGCTCTGCGAGGCATTTCAGAGCTCGTGTCTCCATTTGGAGCTCATTTTAACTCTTGACCAATAAACAGAGCGCTCCTCTGAGAGTCGTACCCATCCGGTCTTTCCTTCCCCCATTGCCTTGAGTCCTATGTCTTGACAAACCCAGCACAAGGTGAAATGGTTGACTGTCTCCTTTTCCTCCCTTGTTATGTTAAATTTATTTATTTTCAGTTCTTGGAAACAGAAAATTGCATGCTTTTTTTCTTCTCCCTTTCCCTTTTCTTTTTTCTTTCTCTTTTTTTCTTTCTGCATTTTCTTTCCCTAAATGCTTCATCTCCCTACCCCTCCTGCAGTGAACCTAATGTCCTCGATGACTCCCAGGGCCTGGCCGCCGAGGGCAGCCTCTCTAGGTACAGTGTCAAAGCTACCTGTCTATTGGTGTCTGTTCTGGGAAACTAGCTGTTCCCTGTCACCTCTGTCACGCTGTCTCCTCCGTTTTCTCTTGCCCGTCTTGGTACCTATTTCCATCCCTCGCCCTTTGTTGTTCATGAACACACGAGCCTGGAGTCAAAGGTGTAGCAGACCCTCCTTCTTTACAGACAGCTTCAGAGATCAATCACAAATAGTCTAAAAACTTTAATTTAAAAAAGAACTGCAGAATTTTCTATGGGGAATGTCTAATGAATGTCTAAAATATTTTATATACCAAGGGCTAGGGGTGTAGTTCAGTGGTAGTAACATGTGCTTAGCATGTGCTAGACCCTGGGTCCAATACCCAGTACCTCCCCCCATCTAATCATTCATTTCCACACTATATTCACTGAGAATTGCTTTATGGGGGGTGTCTTTTTAGTACAGTTCCCTCTCAGGGAGCCCCAGTACTTGATCGAGTCAGGCCTTTTAGCTAATATCATAGATGGTCAGAAAACAGTGTCGCTGTGGAAACAGCCATGTCACTGCCACTTGTGGGATTGCTTCTCTTTGATGCATGCTGCTTGGCACACCGTTGTAGTGTGTTCAAACACATATCGAGAATATTGGTTCTAGCACAAAGATGACTCGAAAACTTGCTCTGAAAAGTCTATTGCAAATTTTTCTTGGTAAGTAATAACAGAACTAATACAATGAAAACAGTAGAATACCTAGACTATTTGCTTAAGTGTTCAGAAATGGGTACTGCACCTTTAACACTCAGATAAACCACGTCAAACATTCCTAATCTTGTGCTGTTGATTTACACCTCTCAACTAATCCTCATTAGGGGCAATGCTTCTTGTTCATCTTTAGAGTGTCTTTGTCCCATCCCAAGAGAAAACACTCCCAGGGCTGCATTCTATACTGAGTACCCTACCCTGTTTATTGCTTTATTCCAAAGATGAGGAAATGTTGAGAGGCCGTTCCTGTGAAAGGTTGTCTTTTGTTTTCTTTGCATCTTGTTCAGATTTCACATTTTCTTCTTCAACTGAAAATGGGAAATTTAGTCCATCATCAGGTCTATTTTTTTTTACTGGATCCATAATTCATGACATTCATTTGTGTTTGCGAGCCCTTGCTTGGACAGATTAGTCTCTTATTGGTAAAAGTGGAAGTGCTGCAGAGAGCAACATTAATTAACAGGTACTGTAGGGCGAGGAAGGTTGAAAACCACAGTCCTGGAGATTTCCCTTAATTGTTTATAATGTCTGAAGAACTTGCAACAAAGTCTAGTAGGGGCATCGGTTCTTTCAAAGATGTAATTGCTTAATGCTTAAAATTGCATATGGACTGGGACAACCTGAATTTCAGAAAGTATGATCAGTGGATGATTAAGGAGAGGGAGTATTAGTCAGGGTTCTCTTTAGATGGCTCTGTGCTGAGAGTTTAGTCCAGATTCTACTTCTGTTAGCCGAAGTCATAGCCCAGCGTGCATGAGAGGAGACAGGGTAGAGGTGATTTTTATTATTTTCTGAAGGACTCGGAGAGCTCAGGGTTCAAATGACTAGAGTTATTTGAACTAACTCCTGTGCTAGGTCTGGTGCAAAAGGAGAAAACTTAGTGTTTGTGCTAGGTGCTAAGACAAGTTCAGAGCCAGAATTAGAGACCTCGTCTCCAGGTGAATTAATCCTGTTAGCATTTTGATGACCATCTTAAGTCAGCTGTTATTGATTTGTTGCTGCTGGCACTGTTTTTCTTTGGACCTTGGTGTTTGTCACCAGGCCCAGCGGTGGTCATTAATAAATGGAAATATAAGCAATTTGCTTTTGATTCTTGAATAATTTTATTAATGTGGAGGCTTCCCACCAACCACTAGCACATCCACCTTTGCCATATGCTGCAAGCTGTATCTCTTGAATGCCATTGTGTCAGCAAGTTCTCTTTGGAGGAGAGGAAGTTTGAGCACTTACTAAAAGGAGGGCTTATTAAATGGCATGTTTTTATATATTTTGTTTGCAGGCTTTCTTATTTTTTGGCACAAGAACTCTTTATGCACATTCTTAAAATCAGAAATAGAAAGGTTGATAACCATGTGAATTACATGTAATATACATTTTAGCAATAGGATCTGAAGCACTCAGTTATCCTGAAGAAAATCTGACCCAAGCTTACTAAGAAGCACACAGAAAGGAAACCAGTAAACCCTGCCACACACCCACCCCGATCCTTGTTTAACTTTTATACAACTTTGCTTCTGAGAAGCCACTTGTTTTAGACAAAGGAGTAAAGCTGGGCCATGCAGACTGAGTGGGGAAGACAGCCAGATAAGGTGATGGGAACTGAAAAAAATTTATACCCTAATTAGAAACTTCTAAGATTTTTACAAAATTACACTAATACATTTCTTTTAAAGACTCAGCCCCCAAATTCCCATCAGAAACATTGTTTTCTGTCTGGTTCTGTTTCTTAAAACTTCCATTGGAAATTAATAAGCTAAATCAAAATTCCATGGTAGACTTTTCTTCTGTGGAGAGTGCTGCTCTAAGAGGCATAAAAACTCAGTGTAGACATTTTTCAAATGCACGTGTATACCATGGCTGTATTTTCCCTCCAGAATAATAGAGCTCTAGAGAAGTGACTTAAGTCCTTAAGGCTTCATGTTTATAGTTGAGGACCAGTTTTTGTTTGGACATGTTAGGATATTTTTAATAGCAGGAGTCAACAGTGAACTCTTAATTTTAAAAGAAATTATCTTGGCATTTTAATCTTGGAAAAGCTTAGTCATAGTGACACAGAGGATTCAGTCAGTCCAAGTTTGAGCAAGACTGTAGTCTAGATGAAATAACAATAACCCATGTAGGAATGCCCATCTCATGCTCATACATAACCTCTAAGCATGAAACTTGCCTGGTATTCTTGAAATGCAAGAAAGACAGCAACCTTTAGTACAGCTGAAAAGACAGGGCCAAGATGATGTGCACTGGGACACACAATGTCCGCTTCGCCTTTGATTTGTCAGCTCTCGTGTCTACAATCCAGTTATCACTACAGTCTGATCTGAAACTCCGGCCTGTAAATTCTGTAGCACTTACATTGCCCCAGGTGCTGTGGAGGCTGAGTAGCTCACTGAAACAATGTTTGTGAAAGGGAGGAGAGAGCTTTGCTCTTCTGCTCGCCTCCTTGCTGTGTGCCTGTTGCTCCCTTAGTGTTGACTTCATGAGTTCCCACTGCAGTGCAGTCACTCAGGATAAATTGCTGTGCCACATGTATTATGCCCCACTTCTAGAGTTTTATAACCAAAGTAAAGCTCAAGCCAAAAATATAGAAAGAATCAATAAACACACCAATTCACTATTCAGAGGGTGTTGTCATGCAGAGTGTCTGCTTAACTTTTTATTTAGGTTATATATGATATATTGCAATACATGGTTTATTTTTTATAATTTAAGTGACACAAATTTAAGCCTGCATTACTGAATGGCTCCTTGTTTACACAGTGCTTATTTAAAGAAATGTTATCAGTCATATAATTAGGAAATATACATTTAATGTATACACTTCAGTCCAGGCCATTATGCTGCAGCAATGTAAAGGAGGTGATCTTATCAAAATCATTTTTCTAACATTGCACAAATTCCCCTAGCTTATGAATTGTTTCCTTGTATTATAAACAGGAACTCGTTTTGAATCACAGTTTGAATCCCACCAACTCTGCTGTGCCCTGGCTGAATTTTCTCCTCTAAAATTTGGATCTTACTATCATTTTTCCAAGGAAATATTTTCAGGAACTCGGAAACATGAGGGAAGGAAAGACATGGCAACACAGGCTTGTCATGTAGCCCTAGCCCTTGGGAGGGCTGCAGCAGGTGCACAGCACATCCCAGGCCAGCGGGGTAAGATGCCCAGACCATGGCCCTCTACAACTAAGGTTATTTACTTATGAATGTTTTGCAAGATGTTAGTTTAAATTTGGAAAGTTTTATTAGATTTAATACTTACTCTTTCACCCTGTTTGGTTAAGACAGCTGTCATTCTTAAAATTAATGCTTCCAAGAAACCAGTGTCCTGTACAAGATAAAGCTTTTAGTATTTGATCAACTAGTTTGGCAAATCTTAACATCATTTCAACTTCTCAATTGTTTTTCATAATTGTTGGATAAGAAATATATATATTTAAGTTATTCAAAAGTATTTAGTTGCCTACTGAAGTACACTTTTAAAATTTGAGAACTCCCAATAAAATATTGTAACTTCTTGATGAGGAAAATAATTTTGATTATTGCATTTATGGTAGACGAAGACTTTAGATGAGACTGCCAAAAAAGTAAAATAGAAAGTAGAACGTAATGCAGATAGGTTCTTAGTATGAAAATCTTGGTTTCTCCCAGTTCCTACAAGTGACTGAGGTATTACATTATGTGAAGGAATGAAAACTAAATTGAAGTTAATTTTTATAGTAAGTTCCAGTTTGAAGTAAACTCCAAAATATGAAAAATTTTGCCTATATTACATTGTTAGTTTTTTAGGTGTTTATTATTCATGTGATTTAAATCATTGATGTAGCAAGGAGAAATTTCATCATCATATTTCTAGGGCAAGTATAATTTGTTTCCTGGAATGTGTTCCAGGATCATGTTCTATAATTTCATTTTTGATGTGCACATTCCTATATTATTTACATAGAATAACCAATTACTAAAGACAATAGATTTCTCAGCTATAAGCCTCTCTGTCCATAGAGAAATGTTGACGCTCATGATCTTCCCCTGGAGGAACCATCATAAAATTACTGTTATGTTGTGACATTTAACTCTCCAAGTAATGTATATTTTTTCTTTTCTTGCACCATTTTTTTTCTCACAACCTTAGATTAGTAAATAAAAATGATATCAGAGGACTGCCTCGTATTCATTTTCTCTGCCCCATTATTTTCCAATAAATACTTCCTTTTAGTTTCCTAGAAGCAATAAGCTCATTACAAACAACAAGTGTAAAACAAGAAAGCATGCTATACATGTCACTTGTCATGTACAAGCCATTTTACATCAACTAACTTCTTTTCTCTACCTTAATGGGAGGTAGTTGGTAAGTATCAACCTCCTTTTATGGCCAAGGGAACTGAGGTAACATCTAGATGTCAATGAAGAATCCATTCCAATGGTAGCTTTGCTTGGTATTGGGAGAAATGTGTTCCTACTTGTGTGCATATATGTGCTTTCCAACTTAACAGACACATGTTAAAATGGATAACTAATAAGGAGATGTCATTTCAGACATGCCAGCATCATAGTCTGGACTGATTATCAAAATGTGCTGCACTGTTCCTTTAGCATAGAGTTCCTTCATACATGCTACAAAGTCATCAATCTGTTGAAATTCATTTTGGGGCAAGAAAAAAGTTTTAAATGCCTCTTTTTTGGTGTTCTTTGTAGAATTTTGTGTTGCATAACTCAGATGTAATCATATCCCCATTTCATAGAAAATTTGACAGATCTTACTGAGTCATTGCTTTTTCTTCTAGTAAAAATATGAGTTGTACTTTAAATGATTGCTTTGACTGTACCAACTGCAATTATTAGCCTGTCATACATGAGAAGCATCTGAATGCCCATCTTGTAACTAATTTCTTTTAATAAAAGTGCAGCGAGGTGTTTATGTAGCACATTAAAAAACCCAGAAATGTGTAGATATGATCATTCTCTATTTCTTTTTGTGGACAGTTGCTTACTGGGTTCCTCTGTGGGATATTTTACCATTACAATATCTGTAGATGACTCTCCTTTTGCAAAGGCAAAGACATCATTTAACCATAAATCAATTAACACATTGACATCAACCACAGAATTAAAATGTCATATGGGCACAGTGTATTTCTCTTTTCATTCTCTCTTCCATTGTAGACACCTATGATATATGCATGAAGAATGAAAAAGAATCATGGCCCATTTCAGTATGTTCAGTTTCACCAACACTAAGTAGCAGACCCTGTCAGTATTTTTGCTTATGAGACACACATACACAGTAATTTGGGGGGAGCAGACTGTTCCGTTTATCAACTGCACAGTTCACTTGAGTGCAGCTAATTGAGTTGTACTGCCAGTTTCCTTGCCAGCCTTTTAAATCTAAAATAGTTTTCAAATATATTTAATTTTTCTACCCATGTGACTATTTGCTCAGCTGTCACAGAGACTTCAGGCTGCAAACATGTGTTGAATGTGTCCCTTCACCCAAATGGATTCTGTGTCTGATGTGTTCAATATTTGTCCATCTTATTTTCATTTAAATTGGAAGTTTTAAAACAGGTGTTCCCATCCATGTGACAAAGTTGTTTGTGTGTATTTGTCACCAGCGTTTCCATTCCCCTTGAAAAAAAATTGAGATTAGAATATGACATGTTAAGCCTTTTGATGGCTTCCAAACCAGGGGTGTAATCAAACCATTGTCCTGCTGAATGATAGATACAGCATCAGTGATTGAAAACAGAATCTCAATTTTGACAGCTTGGGGCTACAAGGCCTTGTCCTCCTTTCCAAGCCTTTGAAAACCTCTACCCCAGGGACTCTTCCCCAACCATCCTTCAAAGATAGTGATATCTTTGAAGTGACTGTTCCATATAAGTGGTTTTGGCTAACACCCACCAGAGAATGGTCTTTGGAGCTGTCTCGAGGGTAGACTAATACTGTTGATGCTTGGCAGGGTGGCAAGTGTACAGAGTGAACCTGGTCAGCAGAACCTCCTCCTGCAGCAGCCACTGGGGAGGAAAAGGGGCCTGAGGCAGGTAAGTAGACCCTGAGATGCTACAAGAGTCATCCTGTAAGATGGAAGATCCACTTGCTTGCTAATATCTTTGTTTATTAAGCTTACACTTGGCCTTCTTGCCTGAAATAAGCTGTGCACAGCAACCATAAAGTATGCTTGGTAAATGCTTGGGCAAACTGAGCATGTAAGGTTTCTATTGCAAATATGAATCTTTTATTGTACAAAGCTGATTGTTTGAAAAGGGATGTCAGCCTACAAATCTTCATGTTCTCTGTCTGGCAAGCTTCTTTCCCAGACAAACTCACTGGCAGTGCTTGAACTGGCTGTTAGATAGTTAACCAAGTACCTGCTTTTAGAGGGTTGGAGATAGGTTCTTTCTCACCCTGATATTAGAGATTTAATTTAATATTGAAACAGAAGAACATATTTTCAGCTGGGTGTTGTGATGAATACCTGTATTTCCAGAACACAGGAGGCTGAGGGAGGAGGGTTACGAGTTTAATGCCAGCCTGGGTTACATAGAGTTGGAAGCCAGCCTGGGAGTGATTTCCTTAGGTGAGATCCCTTCCTTTCTCAGCCCCTTCTCCTTCCCCTCATCTCCCTTCTTCTGTCTCTCCCTCATACCTATCTCCTCTCATTTCTCAATTTCCAGACATGGTTTCAATATATAGTCCAAGCTGGTATCACACACAATCCTCCTGCCTCGGGCTCCAGAGTATTGGGATTCCAGGTATGCACCACCACTTCTGGATTATACATTGCTGTCTAAGCAAAAGTCTGAGTGAAGTTCCAATGTTTTGCTCGAGGCTAGTTTCTTAATACATCTCTCTGAGCGTTAAGAGATGTTCAACTATAGTTTTAGATGAGCAAAAGTCAGGTATTAAGCATGATTTTGGGGATTTCTATCCACTGAAATTCTCAAAGTTAGCATTTCAAGTCCACTAATGTTCCAAGGCTACGGGAAGGAACAAGTAGGATTGTTGACACAGGGTTCCCAGATGGTTGGCTTTTCTTGCCAGTTTTATTTTATCTATTTTCTTCAGCTAAGACGCCCTCTTCTGTCAAGGCAGAAGACTCAAACTGAACCCAGAAACCGCCACGGGGCTCGACTGTCCACCACTCGCAGGAGCATTCAACCTAAAACAAAGCCATCTGGTGAGGGAGCTATCACGTGCCCCTTCTGACCGCACCACTGCTGTGATGGCAGGCAGCTTGGCCTAGAAGCCTGCAGAAAATGAGATGTCAATAACCTTACTTTTGGGGAGGTCTTAGGATGTTTCCCAGAAAACTTTACTACTTCTTTTTTCTCTTCTCATCTTCCCCAACCTTTCCCCACTCCCTGTGAACCTAGATAATTGGAACGACCCAAGGTAAATTGTTAATATTCTGAAACTTGAATGTAAAAGGTTGTGTTTAATTTACTGAATCCAGAAACCAGACCATTCTGCTTCTTACTAAAGATGGCACAGTGAATAACTTTGTGGTTTTGGTTCTAGAATTCATCAGTAGAAGGGTCATTATGATAAGTTAGCCTTTGCATCTTGCTTTAGGCCATTTATGAAGAAATTATTTTCTCTAAATTTTGTTTTTCTCTATTCTATATAAGAAGGAGAAATACAAATACATAGAATGGCCATATAAGATCTCATTTATTATAAACCAGCAATGTCTTTATGATAATCACTGGTTAATGTCAAATATTAACCAACAGCCAATTTCTCTTCTACTTATTGGTTCACCTCTAACTTACAGTTGATCAGAAGCGATCTGTGACCTTCATTGAGGCTCAGCCAGAGCCAACAGCCAGCGCCCCAACAGACATTCTTCCTGCCACAGGCCAACCACAGGGCTGCAGCCCAGGGCCATCTAGGAAGCCAGAAGGAACTGACAACCCAGTGCTCACATCCTCACCTGCCATTATCATTGCAGACCTTCACAGTGTGTCTCCCAAGCAGGTAGGGGCACTACAGAGACAGCGAAGCCTGCGCCTTGCATCCTTATTTGCAGGAACCACTTAGATGTGATATTCAGAAATGAATAATTTCTGAATTATTTCTTCTGAATAATTTCTTCGGAATAATTAAGTCTGGGTCTGTAACATGTTATTGCCCAAACAGATACTATTTTTGCCATTGTGAAAAAGAAAATCCATATAAAGTGTTTGGTCAATGATGTATCTATAAATAAGAAGGACCAAAACTTTATGCTTTCTACTAAATTAAGAAATAATTTTTCCACTAATTTAAGAAATAATTTTCAGCTGGAATAATCTCTGACAACAAAAATTTGATACACAGTTGGAATATTTTTCAAGTAAAGCATGTAAAGTTACTAGCTTAGATGAAACCTTCTCATAGTATTATTAGTATTATTTTATTTTGCTTTTATGAATAAATATTTTCTTTTTTTTGAGACAGGGTTTCTCTGTATAGCTTTGGAGCCTGTCCTGGAACTCACTCTGTAGACCAGGCTGGCCTCGAACTCACAGAGATCCTCCTGTCTCTGCCTCCTGAGTGCTGGGATTAAAGGCGTGCGCCACCAGTCCTGGCATGAAAGGAATTTCTACAGGTACCATATTCTGATGTGATAGTTAAAGAAAACAAAGGGTAATATTAGCATACATATTTGCATGGGCGTCAATAGTGAAAAGGAACTGTAGCAATACTTTATATCAATTCATTTTTACAGATTATAAAATATGCATGGGCCCTTCCCCCCCCAAATTATATGTCAACGGATAGAAAACCAATGCTTTGAAAGCTAGAAGGGCCCTTATAGATCATCCCTGAGACAGGAGTTAGGGCATGGATTCACCTTTGAGTTCTTGTCCAGTTAGAGCTACATAGCCGTTTTTATGTTCTTCTCTGGTCCATGATGTTATGATCCTTTGATCACAGAGTGAGCCCCTTCTTGCTGAAGAAGAAGAACAAAAGGAGAATACAGAAGTACAAGGTGCTGCAGTACACAGTCCCCTCACTACTCAACTCTCAGACCCTGATGACTTCACTGGCCTTGAGACATCCAGCCTCCTACAGCATGGAGATACTGTCCTTCACATCAGTGAGGAAAATGGCATGGAGAACCCCCTGCTGTCCAGCCAGTTCACTTTCACTCCTCCTGAGCTGGGGGAGAAAGATGCAGCATCAGATGAGTCCCATGTTTAGGTCTCTGTCACAGGGGCAGTGCACAGGAGACTGCTTTTGATGGGAAGGGTTAATTCCAAAACAGCACTTTATAGCCAGTGGGCAGCATTAAGTCTGAGTAGATTTTGCTGTCAAAGCTCTTTATGTGTCATAACAATCTTAAAAATCAATAGCTAAAAGTCTTTAGTCATGTGAAGATCATTAAAAACACAGGAACAAGGGGAAAGAGCCATTTCACTGCATATTCTGTACACCTTGCTTTGAGCAGTTAAGAATATATATACTATTACAGACAGTTGAGAATATATACTGTTGCTTCCCTCATAAGACTACTGACGATGTGTTCTAAAGAGGAATGATAAGATACATTATACATTTCCTGAAAATGTTTATTTTTGTAGTTTCAAAAATTTTACATTATGTGGCTATATGCATAGCAACTCACATAAAAACAACCAACAAGAAAAGTAATTAGATTGGAGACACTAAATTACAAACCTGGCAGTTATTTTTGTTTTGGTCAACAATATATCTAGGAATTAAGAACAAAACACTATTTTTTAGAGCTGTGGACTTTTCAAAATTTATTTTTAACTGTCATTTTCACTAAATGCTATAAATAAAAATTCTAATGCCACAGACCATTTCATATCACATTATACAGAATATTCTAGGAATTCTCAGATATGATTCTGAATTAATAACATAGACAGCTATATAATTATAAAAAGCTAAATGTAAATAGCATTGCTTGAAAGAGATGGCATTCCTACTTCTAGCCTCAACTACAGCAGTGTCTAAATTGGATCTATTGGGAGAGGGGATTATTTTCCCTTACAGTCCTTGTGCCTGCCCCTGAGGGCATATTTTCATACATGAAAGCTAAATTGTTAGAATTAGATCAGAAAATAATTTTTCTCAGTAGTCAGATATTCTATGATCCTTAAGAGATCTCAGTTAATGAGGAAAAATACAGAGTACTCAATTTCTTCATAGATTCGGACAGCTTGTATATATTACAAATAGGGCTTTAACAACTTGAAGTGCAGTTACTTCAAAAAATAACTTTGGAAGGCTTGTGAGGCCAGTACTTAGTAGATTATTAAAGGGCTGGGCATCGTGCAGTTCATAAATGGTCTTCAAAAGTTTAGCAGTTTACATTAGAGAAATGTTACATAACTACTAAGCATTGAAAGAAATACATACCTACACTGGTATGGTTGTGTGTGTGTGTGTGTGTGTGTGTGTGTGTGTGTGTGTGTGTTAGTCTTCAAATAGAGGGTAAACAGAGTTTGATTGTGTGGAGATGAGTTTAAAATATATATGCTCAAATGTTGACTATGTTGGCTATGAAATGTACTTGTATAAAAAGAGGACACCTATCAATACAACAAGTTATAAAGGAAAATAATTTTTATGTTAGAATTGTTTATTAAATAAGCATAGTTTATATTGTGATTTATAAAATCAAATATATTTTGGGACTATGGCCCCATTCACAAAGATAATAAAAATTCTATAAATTAATTAGAATAAAATTTAAAATCCCCCAGTTGATAAAATCAAGGTGGTATCACCTCCGGGAATAAGTATGGGAAATCAAGGAGATAAATGGACCTCTTTATTGTGCTAAAACATCTTCACATCATTTATACTTAATGCTGAGTTCATCCCTAAGTACAGAAGCCAACATGCAAGTGGTTTTCTGGTTCTAAACTGATGTATTTTGCCTGTTAAAAACTATGCTGCTCAATTAGCATTGGAGGCCTTATGTCTGGTACGTACAAGTGTCTGAGTTGTGTGCGTCTATGTGCTTTGTTCCAGCTTTGGGATTCTTGAGTCCAAATCTCTATAATCATGTCAGATATTTAAGAAGTGTAGAGGTCAATAAATTGTTAAATACTTAGTAATAACCCTAAATATCTTTATATATTTCAAATGTGTTGGGCTGTTTGAGAAATGATTTTACTGGTCTGTCTACCTTTTAACCTGACTCCTTCTCTGTCATGTATGGAAGTCTGTTAGAAATTTTTTTTAATAAGCTAAGTAGTGTTTTATCTTGAAAAAACAAAAAGACTTGTCCACTCTGAGAAATAGGAACTTACAGAGTGGGAATGCTCTCTCTCGTGTTGGGCTTCTGAAATTTTGCAGTTGTGTGCATCTATACCATTTGTGGTGTTCTTAAACATGTTGAATGTAATGTGTTGAATGTTTATGTGTGGTGACTAAAGTATCTATATGTATGTGCATAAGACTGTCACAAGATGTATTCTCAGGAATACTATTACCTGGAGTTTGAAGGAACAACTTAAAGAAAAACAGTTAGGGAAGAGAAGAAAAATGTTTGAGTTAATTGACAATCTTTACAATATTCAAAATGTGACTAAGCACTAATTATCACTTATGATCAATATAATATTAGTTAAATAGATTTATTTCTTAATATATGCTGCTTAATCATATTTATTTCATTCAGAAGAAGAATAAAACAGGCACTCACTTTCACCAGGTATTAAAAAATTACATTCAATGAAGATTGGTCCTTTGGAAAGTGACTTTATAGAGAGACGTTGGAATAAAAACATATCATCCATGATAGTGGGTACAGATTTATACTATTCAGATTAAAGCAGTTTAAATCCTAGATGCAGATTCTTCTAGAACAAACACTTTATTTTCATTTTCAGCATTCACTGCTTTCTATAACTCTATTAAATTACTTGATTCTTCTGACAACAAAAGTGTGTTACTGAGTGCCTTGGGATAAGTCACTAAGAACTACAGTGTCAAAGGGCACAACTGGGCACATGGCAGAGCTGGAGGCAAAAGTTGGTTTGCATTGAGCCTCCATGAGTAACTTCAGACAAGATGGCATCTCTCTTTTAACATCCGGGTTTTTTTTTTTTTTTTAGTCAGTTGAAGAAATTTCTCCATTTTGCTGCCTCATAGAGTTTCTAAGGAAGGAAGAGTGTATTTATAGAGGCCTATAGGGAAGAAAGGGTTATAGAAGCATAGTCTAAAACATGAATTAATACCTTCCGTGGGGTACACAGCAGAGAACTCTTCATAATCTGCTGCTGTCCCACTGAGCCCCACTGCTGCTCTGTGACTGCACTTCCAATCCATGGCCTTGTGTCTCGGCAGTGAGTAAAATGTTCCACGTCCTCACTTACTTTTGTGGGTCTCAACTGCAGCATTTCAGAAGCAAACTTTGGTTTGACACTCAGGAGAATGAAAACAAGTTGAGGGCAGAATGTATTGGAAAAGTTTATGATAAAGTTACTTATATTATTTAAGGATCATTTAGGATCATAAATCTATGTACCTCCATAATATTTTAATAGTCACTGTGACCATGGGATTAAAGTCCTTTATTAGCCATTTTTGTAGGTAAAAACAAAGGATTGACTACACAGCCCACTTCCCTCAGATGACTATAAAGTCCGTTAGGAATACTGAATGACCAAAGAGCATGGAAAAATGCATATGAATAAATACTGAGATGTTTATGAAAGATATTTATGAAAGCTATTGACTTCTGTGTTTGAATATGCACATATAATAAAATAAACCTAAAAGTATTTAATGTTCTCCAATTTCATTTCTCTCCTTTGGGAATGGGTTAGCTCATTCAGGATCATTTTTGAAGACTTGGAGTGTGCCTTCTTTATGCGTCTCTTGTTCTTCATACCTGCACTTTATGCCTGCAACATCACCCATCAGTCCTCTCCACTTCTATATACAATTGATATCCACCTACAGGCACTTCCCATCCCCCACCTTTCAAAATAAAGCGCAGTGTAGGAATGGAAAGACAGGTAGCCAATTTAACTTCACTGCCAGATTATGACCTGCTGGAATTCCGGTAGTCCGTGTCAGAACATAAAAGATTTGACTGTCCTCTGTCTGTAGCAATAGAAACCATGGCATCTAAATTAGCATCAGCTATGTTTTGAATAAAATTATAAGGTACCCAATCCTTGTCCTTTAGAAATTCCTCTTGTCGAATCCATGATTATCTTCATATGGCCTCATATTTCTTCCTGACCCAGACTCTGAACACATTTGGCAGTAGGACACTTACCCATTTCAAGAATTATGGCCAAATAATAAACAACTGTATCAAATCTGTCTACTCCAGAGGAAGTAGGACCACGGAAGCCTAAGAAACTCCTACACTCAGCAGCCACCTGTTCTCACCACCTTGACCAGGGAACATCACGGAAGAGGAAGAGGGAACCAAAGGGCTGTAGGAGCTGGAGGGTGGGGAGTGCTAGAAAATGCTGGCTACGGGGTGTGACAGGGCTGCTTCAATTCCGAGTGAACAAGCAACTGTGGCTACCTGCACAAAACCTGCAAACACACAAACATATTTAAGTAGGAGAAGGATTAGTTAGGAAGAAGAAAAGGGTCAGCAGGAGTTGAAAGGGTGTACGAGCGGGTAACCGGGGCTATGATCAAAATATAAGGTATACATGTATGCAATTGTAAAAAAAATACATTTTGAAAACAAATTCCCACATTGTAGGCGGTAGTCTAGCTGATGGGCCCGTTGCCTTCTTGTACGAGACTCAATAAACTATTTTTCCTTACAAAACGGAGAAGCTATTCTACTGAGATGAAAAATGCAAGCCCGGAGGCAAAAGGCCCACCCCTCGCCACTCAGCTGACAGCCCCGCCCCCAGGAGGAGGCGGGACTTCCTCGCCGCAGGACTGCTGCTTCCGGCAGAGTCCGGAAAAGAGTGCGGGGTGGGAGGGGGCGGAGCCAGTGCGGCGCGCCCAATCGGGACGAAGTCTTCGCTGGCCCGGGCTCTCGTGGGCTCACTCGCTCTAGGGAACCGGCACCATGGCGTCGGGCTGCAAGATCGGCCCGTCCATCCTCAACAGCGACCTGGCCAACCTGGGGGCCGAGTGCCTGCGCATGCTGGACTCGGGGGCCGACTACCTGCACCTGGATGTAATGGACGGGTAACTCCGCGGGGCTCGGGGCGGCTGGCCGCGCGGGTCGCGTCGCTGCACCTTAGCGAGCGCCTGTTGGGTGCACGGCACCCCTTTGCGACGGGCGGCCTCCCGGGTCGCTCTGCTGAGGGCACCGAGCCGGCCCTGGCTGCCTTTGGGGCCTGGTCCCCAGTCCTTCCCCACCCGCAGTAACGTGTGACACTAGGACCCGGAAGCCACCTTCAGTAGTCAGGGCATTTCTTTCAGAAGCTGGCAGAGAAACTGAGGCTCAGTGGGACCGGCACGACTTGTCCAAACTCAGATAACTAGTCCACGACACAGCTGGGAGAAGGACTCGTCCACGGTTGCGAGCTTGACACCTGTATGTGATCCTTAAGTTCGACCACTTGCTGACTTGTTTTAGACAAGCCGCTTCAGCCCTCACTGAGGTTCGGTTGTTGTGTTTGGAAAATGGAAGTATTATTGATAATAGAACGCTTCCGCGTCTTTGGAAAAATGAAATGAGCAAGTCCAGTGCCTGACGTGTAACAGATTCTCTACAGTTGTTAGTCGTATCAAATAACCTTTCGAAGTCTGATTTTTCTGTCTATTTTCTCTTCAGGCACCCTACTCTTCAGAGAGGTCAGATTTTTGTAAGTAATGTTGAAGCACTGTAGTTTTAGCTTTATCATGCTCAGTATCAGGGTCCAAGTTTCCTAAGTCGGTTATAAAGTGAGAAATAAACCTAGACCCAAAGGAGGCCTTAAGACTTGCTCAAGATTACAGAAGATTGTGACAGACTTGGAACTTGAGTCTTCTTGGCTTTGACTAGCATTTCCCACCGGCAGTTCCGCACTGATAAAAAGCCTTGGGTTGAGATAGAAAAATAAATTTATTTCAGATAATCAAACTCTATTTGCCCTCAGTCACGTCGGCAAATATGTGTTATTTCTAAGAGGTTAGTTTGTTTCTTTTCCTGTTGGGGTGGAACTGGGGGTTGCTGTTCGTTTTGTTTTTCAGACAAGGTATATGTAAAATCGAACTGGCCTCAAACTCTGAATCTTGCCTCAGCTTCCCAAATGCTAGGATTGCAGGCTTGGGCCATCACACTGAGATGCACCTTTTTAATGTCACTGGCTACTCTGTATCAGGTTTTCTTCTTTTGCTCTCTCTGGTTAAATCTCGTGTTTTCTCTTAACATGTACGTAAAGCCGTCCACTGAACCAAGTGTGTTTCATAAAGATTGTGGCTATGTTTTTGCTGCTGGAGGAAACTCAGGGGTCTTGGCATGAGTCAGGCTACAGGTGTAGCTCTGAGCCTGCTTATACAGAATGAATGAATGGAAAACGCTCCTTTCAGTTTGCTAATAGGAATATTGAATAGTAGTACTTAGAAGCACATGACATTCTGGTCTAGTACTTTTAAACCTTCTTTTAAAACTTCCTTTGTTTTTTAAAATTGTAATATAGTTACATTGTTTCTCCCTTGTTTTTCCTCCCATTAAACCCTCTGATATACTACCTCCTTGCTCTCTTGCAAATCCATGGCCTCTTTTTAAATTAATTGTTATTACACACACATCCTAAATACGTAAATGTGACCTGCTCATCTGTATGTTACTGGTGTGAACATTTTTAGAGCTGGCCATTTGGTATTGTGTAAAGACTATGTCTCCTGCTCTCAGCATTCCTTAGTTATCTAGTTCTTTGTATAGGGCTAGGAACCTGTGGGCTGATGAGATACTTTTTGAGGTTAATGTTTTGTCAATGAAGAGTGAGGTACAGTGCCATGTTTCATAGCCAAAAAAAAAGAAAAAAGGTGGAACCAAAATAGAGGCAATGTAACTATGTCTCAAAAATGCTTCCTGTGAGGCCTGAACTTCTACAGAACTCTTAAGGAATTTTTTGTACTTAGTAATTACAAGTTTTAGTTAGTAATCTTCAATTAGTAATTTATATTTGTATTATTTTCTCTCGCTCCTGATGTACTGAAAGCAGGGTCTGTCTCTTGCTCACCATGGTATCTGAAGTAAAGCTCTGTGCATCCATGTTATCATTGCTTAGTAATACCAGGAAGCATCGCTAAGAATTACCTTTGCCCCTCCCTATGGCAGCCATAAGTTTAGTAAACAAGGCAAGAAGGCAGACTTTTTTAAAAAAAATTGCTCTGCACTGACTTGGGAAACCTAATTCTTCATGTACAATTTTTATGCCTTTTAATCTTTACCAACTTTTTTTTTTTTTTTTTTTTAGTAAAAGCTGTTTCTAGTCATCATTTGCAAAAGAGGAAACCAGTTTAGAGGAGTAGAGCTTCTTTCCCATCGTCCCGCCTGAGTAGACAAAACCTGAAGGAGCTGGTATCGGCCACCTCATTTGCCTCTGGCGCAGTGTTTCCAGGGCAACAATACAAAAGTGAGCTGTGGGCTCCCTTTACAGAGGTGGTCGGCCTCAGAAAAAGACCTTCTCTTTTCCACTTCACCCCCCCCCCCAGTTTTCTTCCTGTTTAAAACTGAATTTATCTAGAAAGTAAAAAACTGGGTTGGGAAACACTAGGTGGCCAGACACAAGTATGGTTCGATATCTAAAATAAAGGGCAGATTTATTTTCTGCCAAAACATCTTGAGGAAAACACAAAACACATCGTGACAGGATGGCGGCCAGTGCGGGCTGATCCCAGCCGTGGAAGCAGCGCAAATGTCTCCATCTAAGCTAGTCTTCAGGATTTCAAATTGGGGAGATTTCACATGAATACTGGATTTCTGACTTGGTGTGTTTTCTGATGCGGCCATGATGGGCTGGAGTTGAGTGAGGCCCTGTTAGCCAGCTCCACATTATTTGTGCCTGTGCCTCGCCCTTCCAGCCTGTCTCATCTGCTTAGTTTTGCTTTTTAACTTTGCCAACTGCAACTGGCTAGTGACTCTATGATTCTTGATTCACAGGTAGATTGTTTTCTGGTTCCAGTCTTGGTACATTTTGTACCGACCTTAATCCTCTTACCATCTTGTCTGTTGATTTGTCTGCAGTAGACTGCATTCCAGTTATCACTAAGTAAAGTCTAGCACTGCTGATGGAACGTGATGAGAGGGGAAACTTGTGTGCCTGCGTTACGACAGTTATAGCAGAATTCCAGCAAGCCCCTGGTTAAGGATTGCGTTCAAGGAGGGACATGTCAGAGTAAAATCATGATAAACTTGACTTTTCTGGTGAATACCTTTTCTTTAGAATTTTCCAGTCTGGTAAGAGATCTTTGAGGCGTTTGATTAAAAAGTCGTGTTCTTGGGTCTTGGGAGCCTCAGGAGCCCTCAGGAAGGAGCTGTAAGTCCCTTGATGGTGGTGTCAGGCAATTCCAAGATACTTGGTTTCATGCCTGGGTTTCTATCCTTGTTGGTTAAGGCTTAGCGACAAGCCTGTAGTTTTTTTGTGAGAATATTGATGCATTTTGTGCTCCTGGTAAAGTTAGTGAACCCAGTTCATTGAATTATCACCAGGAACACAAACACAAATTGCTCACATAAGTCGAGAGTAGTTTTTATATGTTACATTTTTGTTTCTCAAGTAAGTTTGTACTTATTTGCTTCTCAGCCTGTCTTTTGTCACTATATTTGTTTTCTTAATAAATAAGACATAAACTTGAGCAGACTTATTTTCAAGGCCACACGGTAAATTAAAAGAACAGTATATGCAATTGAAGACTTTGTGTGAAGTTGTAGAATAGTCCGTTGGGATTGCTGCCTGCTTACCTTACCCTTATTTCTAGTGTAAGTAACTTAAGTGTGTCATCGAGCTCTGATGGTGACTGCCCTTAGGCAGGCAGTAGAATAATGTTCTAAATACTAGAAATGGAACCGCCAAGGATCCGTTGGTTAGAGAACTCATCCGCACTGGTCCACTTGTCCTGCTCGGGACTGTCCTGCATGTGAGTTCCCGTCCTCTCCCAGGACTGCTGTTCTAGCTGTTATTGTCCTGGCAGGTGAATGCCATGACTAAGACTGGACTTTGTAGTGTGTGTTAGCTCCTGCCACCGCACTTACTAACTGTATGACACGGGGCTGCATTCACCTGTAAAATATAGGCGCTACCTGTCTCACAGGGTTGCCAGATTTAAAGTTTAGTGAATGGGAAATATTTGGAACTTATAATAAGTTTTTTATAAGCACTTATCCTGCCTGTCATCTAAACTTGCAACTTTAACCATAGCTTACTCTCTTTTACCTCCCTTGTATCTAATCATTGTTGACAGACACTCTTAGTTTTGCCTTTGTCTTTTTTTTTTTAAACCAATTCTTAATATTAATGCCTGTGCTGGTTTGACTGAAAATGGTCCCCATAGACTCATAGGGAGTGGCATTTTTGAAGGTGTCGCCTTGTTGGGGGAAGTGTAATACAAGGTTTAAGGTTTCAGAAGGTCAAGCCAGGCTCAGTGGCACTCTCTCTTCCTGCTGCGTGCCAATCCAGAGGTAGAACTCTGAGCTCCTTCTCCAGCACCACGTCTGCCTGCATGCCATCCTGCTAATAATGGGCTCAACCTCTGAACCTGCAAGCCAGCCCCAATTATGTGTTCTCCTTTATAAGAGTTGCTGTGGTCATGGTGTCTCTTCACAATGATAAAACCTAACTAAGACAATACCTCCTCCTTCCTTCTTGCAACTTATTGCTATGTCCATCTTCATGCTTCATTGTATGTATTTTATTACTTGCTTCTTGCCCTATTATCCCACTTGATATTTGTAATGCAATAAACTCCAAACACCTGCATTCAGCATTGGACACCCTTAATCTGATAGAACCTATGCCTGCTTTGATCAACAGCCTTTGACCTAAACTTGCTTATTTCTGCCTTCACTTCTGTCTCAGCCATTTCTGATGCTATACATCTCAACAGCCATAAGTCCTTTGATCTTCTAATGTAGAATGATCTGGGATACTTGCTTTTATTTTAATCTTTTGCCATTTTCCTTCTTCACATTGCTATGGGTATTATTGTTTAGCCCAGGTTTCAGGACCATAGCACTGTGTTCTATTTCTTGCTAATAATGTAGCAGTTGAGTATGAGTGCCCTCCCATGTGCTTTTCTGAGAACCCACCCTCTTCCGCCCCGTGGCTCTGTTTGCAAAGAGCTTTCTAGGCTGGTCGGTAAAGTGAGAGCAGGAAAGGGCACAAGTTGAGCCTCTCATCTAAATGCTTGTGACCAGAATTGTCTCAGATTGGGGGTTTTATTTGGATTTCGGAATATTTGTGTGTGCTTTATAAGTTACTTTGGGGATGGGACACAGGTCTAAGTTCATGAAATTCATATATGTCTCTTGAAACTCTTATGTACAGTTCTCGTTATCAAGGTAGGATCTTAGGTGTTGGGATTACCGTGAGCACCACCACACCAGTTTACCATCTCATCTGTTGTGGCATCATATTGGTGCTCAAAAAGTCCCTAATTTTATAGGATTTCAGATTAGGACCTGAGCTTTTTATGTTCTAGACTCTACAATGGCATATGTCACTTAAACTCACAGACCATTGACGATAATTATCCCTGGGGCTGTCTTGGGTGTACAGGCAGCTGGGGAGTGCTCAGTTGGCTCCCTACTGATAACTGTCCTGCAGCTGAGGGTCTACTGAGTTGTAACACTCATTCCTCTGTTGCTAATGAGATTGGATTAGATGAGTGAAGGGAGTGTATGAGATTGTAAAGGCTTTGCCTATTCTTTATAAAACACAGGACTTGCTGCACCCAGTATAGGATGACCTACGTGAGGGAAAGTGGTTTCCTAAAGATTTAAAGGAGCGGGTGATAGTGAATAATTGAAGGTGAACTAAGAAGGTTGAAGGTTCTAAGTGCTTTGGGTTGGTGGCAGGCTGACTTAATTCTATTCCACAGATTACTGACTGACTTCTTTCAGGATGTCAGTTACCATGTTCCTGAACCAGAATGTAAACAGTATTTATTTTATTAGTTGGAGGTATGGAGAACAATACAATATCTGGGGTGAACTACGCTCTCAATGTACTACTAGCTCCGATACGCATCAAGTTATTTTTTTCCAGCACAGCTTTATAAAATTGCTTTTTTAAGTCTTTGCCTTGCAAGAATTTTCTATTAATTAAATTTAGTCATTTATTTTACATCCCAATCAGTTTCCCCTCCCTCCTCACTTTTCTTTCCCCCTCCCCTTCAATACCTTTCTCCCCCCACCACAGTCTACTCCTCCTCTCTTTCTGTTCAGAAAGGGGCAGGCCTCCCATGGGTATCAACAAAGTATGTCTTATCAAGTTTCTGTAGGATTAAGCTCTTCTTACTGTACTGAGGCTGGGAAAGACAGACCAGTATGAGGAGTAGGTTCCTAAAAGTCAGCCAATGCATTAGGGACAGCCCTGCTCCTCCTGCTGGGAGTCCCACAAGTAGTCCAGGCTGCACAACTATCACATCTATGCACAGGGCCTAGGTCAGTCACATGCAGGCTTCCTAGCTGTCAGTCCAGATTCCGTGAGCTCCTTACCCCAAGTCCACCCACAAGATCTCTTCTATTTCCCTTCCCCAGGAGATCATGTGTCACTCCTTGAGCCCTCATTGCCTAGCCTCTGGGGCTGTGGACTGTAGTCTGGTGATCCTTTGCTTTGCTTTGTATCTTCTGTCCACTTTGAGTGAGTACACACCATGTTTGTTCTTCTGGATCTGGACTCAGGATGTTGGGTTTTTTTTTTCTAGTTTCATCCATTTGCCTTCAAATTTTTTGATGTCATGTAGTGCTCAATTGTGTAAATGTCCCATGTTTTCTTTATCCATTCTTCAGTTGAGGGACATCTTACTGATTCCAGGCTCCGGCTATGACAAAGCTACTGTGAACATAGTCGAGCAAGTGTGCTTTGGGCTGACTGAGCTAATATGTTCATAGCAGCTTTATTTGTAATACCAAGCTATTTTTTAACGGTTATTGTTTAAAGGGTTTAAATAAATTGTCATTCAGCGTTGTGTGATTGAAGTGGATTAGAGGCAGGTTCAGGACTTTGTGTTAGAATCCTTTAATAACTAGTGTGTCACTTGAGCAAGTCAGAAATTTTCCATTTCTGCTTGCCATGACTTATGAATTATAGACTTGTCATTATGAAAATATATGAGACAGCACACATTGTAAGCCCAATCTTACCTGGTTACTTTTGCCTAATTTTGTCTAATATTAAAAATGTTAAGAATTATATGGGAAAATATTGCCATCCCAAACATTCCCTTGTTTCTTTCTCAGAAAGCGTATTGATAAATGCAGAAGTGAAATTGAAAATGTTTTCAGAGTAAGATTTATTTGTTTGTTTTGTAGGCATTTTGTTCCCAACATCACTTTTGGTCACCCTGTGGTTGAAAGTCTTCGAAAGCAGCTAGGCCAGGACCCTTTCTTTGGTAAGTGGGTTGCTAAACATTTAAAACTGATTACATTGCTTAAATAAAGGAAACAGGTTGGTTGATCAAATTCATCTTGCACCCTTCTCCTGTTACTTCGTGTGCTGGGTCTTCATTAGCTTGCTCTTAGCAGTCCACACCCTTCCCCTTCCCTTCGGCCGTGAACCTGATTCTACCTGGAAAAACTCTTGTGCTGAGGGCCTCACTGGCAGTCCTCAGGGAGGACTTTCTAAGCCGCTGGTCCACACTAACTTTATCCACTTTTCAGTCTGTTCCTAGAACTGACTATAATATGATCCATGAAGGGAGGGCTAGAACTCAACTCGTGATTTTCTTTGTGATTTATTTATAAATATATATTTATTATTTACATATTATTTATTACATATAACTTATTTGGGTGTTTTGCCTGCGTGTATGTGTGTGTGGTACCCTCAGAGGCCAGAAGAGAGCATCGGACTCCCTGGAATTGGAGTTACAGAAGGGTGTGAGACACCGTGTGGGTGCTGGGAACGAACCAAGGTCCTCTGGAAGAGAAGCTCATGCTCTAACTGATGACTCTCCTCTCTATCCCCAACCTTAGGTTTTCTTCAAGCTAAGCAAACATTACATTTAGTATGACTAGTAATTGAATTTATGATTCAACTAAGTGTTCTAGCACCTAGTTTCTTTCTTTCAAATATGGTCTTTTCAAAGATATGCTTCATTTCATGGAATAATAAATATAAAGCGTTTTTTGTTTCTTTTACAGGGGGTTGTATTTTTTTGTTTTTGTTTATAGATCCCTCCAACCTAGAAGTTATTTGAACTGAAATAGAATCAAGTTTATAATGTTTTATGTAACTTGTATAATTAAGTAAAACTTGCTTTTGTTTTTTTGCCAGAAGAACATTTTATAAAATACTCTAGCTGAAATGTTCAGGTGATAGTTCTAAAACCCATATTTAACTATTTATATTAAAATAAAAATTTGTTTCTCGTTCACAGTAGGCATATTCGAAGTCCTCAGTAGCCATGTGTGTCTGTTGGCTGTTGTCAGTAGTGCAGCTACAGACACAGCCTCAAGCAAGCGTGTCCAGCCTTTTGACATGCAACATGTTACTGTCAACCTCAAAGTTCATACCTGAGAATCACACAGTTGAGTTACAAAAACTAAAAGAACCATGCATATAAAGTAAGTTTATAGTTTTGTTTTGGTCATAGCCATCCCTCAGCTTATTCAGGCTGTGTCTGGACATACCTGGGAAAGGATTCATCCATTTTCAGAGGATCAAAAGAATGTGCATTATTGCCTCATGTCTACCAACATGTTCATCTTTTTAAATTTTATGTACTTAAATATAATCTTGATTATCTTAACGTTTTGGGGGAAGGGAGTTTTGAAAGTAAGTTTCTTCTTGAATCTGCTTGTATTGCATACCATGACTTTTAAAAATTAAATTTGTTATCTTGATTATGAGAAATGATGAACTAAATCCCATGGCCCCACATACAGCAGCCACACAGCCCACTGCTCTCTTTCTCATATATTTTTTCCCTGGTTTTTCCTTTCTCTTTTATTTTGACTCATGTTCTCATTTCTCACTATTTCCTATATCTTCTATCATCAATCTTTCATTCTTATACCACTGCCACCACCTTATACAATCTACTTTTTCATCCTGGATTTAGGCAGACATGTATGATGTATACATGTATATAAATTTGCTACTTAATATTTTAGAAAATTGTTCAAAATAAGGATGAATAAACTGTTAATACTTGGAGTCTGAGACTTTTTTTTTTTTCTTCTAAAGTTTAACAGTTTGATTTTGTTGTTGGATTTTGGTTGTGTGACAACTGATGCATGACTGGATTTTAAGAAGTAGGCCAGGGCTAGAGAGATGGTTCAGCAGTTAAGAGCATTTTCTGCTCTTACAGAGGATCAGGGCTTGGTTCCCAACACCTACATCAGGTGTCTCGCAGCCATCTGTAACTCCCTCTTCAGGCCTCTGTATGCACCTGTGCTTATGTGCTGATACCCACACAGAGATACAAATACACATAATTAAAGTAAGATCCTTAAAAATAAACAAGTAGTCTGTCAGTTGTATGTATAATCTCTAAGGTTCTGGGGTTTTGTTGGTGGAACTGAGATCAGAACTTGAACCTTGCACATGCCAATTTGAACCACAGCCTTTTACTGTTTTAAAAAAATCTTTAAAAATTTTTATATGTGTTTGTGTGTGTGCACACATGTGTGTGGGTATGCATGTGGTACAGTGACACAGTGCACTTGTGGAGGGAAGGTCAAAGAACAGCTTTCAGAAGACATTGTCTACCTTCCACCTTTATGAGGCAGGGTCTGTCTTACTGCATACTCCACTCATCTGGCCTGAGAGCTTCCTGGATGTTCTCTCTCTACCTCCCATCTCATCATAAGAGAGCTGGGACTGTAAATGGGACCACATTGCTGTATCAGCTTTTCATAGGGGTTCCAGGGATCAAACTCAGATTATAAGGTTTACATGACTAGCACTTTTATCCACTATGCCATCTCCCTAGCCCTGCTTTTACTTTTGAGCTGGGGTCTCCCTAAGTTTCCCTAGTTGACTTAGAACTTATTCTGTATCCCAGGCAGGACTTGAACTTGTAATCCTCCTGTCTTAGCCACTGAAGATGCTTATGTTACAGGTCTGTACCATCTGACCCTGCTATTTTGAAAGCTCTGACCTATGCAGTCTTAGTTTTGAGTACAAAAACCAGCTAAGAAATAAACTAACAAGAAAAGTCTTTATTATCTAAGGTAGTGGTCTGTATTGTACGGAACCTTGGAAACCCTCTTTAGCTCATTATGAGGTTACAACTATTTCCATAATACTAAGACATTATTTGTCATTGTCCATACTGGTGCTGCACATCAGTGGTGACTTAGTTTTTTGGTGTCATAACCAAGTCAATGATGCAGTGACATTGGATTCCTTCTGTAGTGACTGTACTTCACTGCTGTGTGCATACAGTATACATCTTTGATGAAGCAATTTAGAATATTTATTTTAATAAGTTTGTCTTTGAATAATGTCTTGTTGATTATCACGTGACAGTAAGAAGAACAAAGCACTTCTGCTTGCAGGGTGTGGTGATGCTTTTCACTTGGGGACGTTTCTTGGGCCAGACAACTTGCACCATTACATAAGCTAAACTGTCTGCTTTTTCCAAACACCAGTTTTTTCTTGGGAAAAAAACAAAAATGACAGCTAAATTGCTTGTTTTAGAAAGTGACTGTTTTACAGACTTTCTTTTTAACTAACAAATTAAACTTGTCACTTGAAAGAAAATACCTTGTGTTTGTTACCAAAGAGTTTGTAAGAAGAAACTGGTATTAGGAAGCTGCTGTGTTCTGTTTGCAGCCACACTTAGAGATAGATGCTCCTCATTGTATCATAGGGCTTTGTTCCCACAAATACATTGTAGAATGAGACATCATAAGCCAAAAGTGCATTTAATATGACTAGCCTCTAACACATCATAGTTAAGCCTTGGCTACTTCAAATGTGCCCAGAGTACTTAGTTTGTTGTTATAAAGTGTTGACTCTTGTGATTTTTATCACCTGTATCTAGAAGACACTTCCCATACACTGCAATTTTGTGTGTGTGGGGGGGGGAAGGATCTCATATAACTCAGGCTGCCCTTGAACTCCTGATCCTCCTGATTCTACCTCCAAAGTAGTACAGGATCATGTACAAGACTGTGCCTAATGTACAGCCAGGCTTATTAAACTTCCTCCAGTCTTGACTCCTTATTCCCTGAAAAATTTTTACACAGCCCTGGGTATACAGATATATAAAATAAGCATATAAATCATATTTATTACTAGTAATAAGGCATACAATAGTTGATTTAAAAAAGATTTTTGGTGTACATATGATTTTACCATTTATTAAAGATTAATGCAAACTTGCATACTACCAAGATGTGCTTGTTTTTAAATAAAGAATATCTAATCTAGATATTTGCTACTGCAGGATATAGCATCATTAATGACTGTCTTACACATATCTGTGTTAAAAGCATAACTTATAATTAGTCTCTGTGACATTTTCTTACTGTAATACTTGCAGCAATGTGAGATGATACTTGAAGGAGGCATTTATGACTTGTCCACTTGTCATCATCATTACACTTGTGCTGTAGTACTGATAGCAAGTAAACAACAGGGGTCATCAAGATAACCAGAGGATAAATGTGTTTGTTACGTAGGCTTGACAGCCTCAGTTCTAACCTTTTTTCCCATTGTGGAAAGAAAAAAATCAGACTCCCAACAGTGTCCTCTGACTTCCACATGCATACTGTGGCATGCACACACTTGAACTTACACATATGTCATGCATACACACATACACAATAATAATAATGATTTTATAGAAATAAAGTCAGTCATAAACACTGTGATACCTGGACATTGGATATGATCACTTTAGCCCGCTGCCAGGTTGTGAACAGACAGTAGTGTAGTGTGTGCACAGAAGGATGACTCAGTGAGAACAGACAGTAGTGTATAGTGTGTGCACAGAAGGATGACTCAGTGAGAAGGCTGGTATGGGCTACACAGTGTAAAACTTACCAAGTTTTTATTTCAGAAACTTTTCTGTTAAATATTTTTAGACCACAGTTGATACCAGAAAACTTGCAAAATGAAGCTACACAAAGTAAACTGCAAAAAGCAGGACTTCTGTACTTTCTCTTAGTATTTCCTGTGCTAATCAGTACTTAGAAATGTCTAATACATATAACAACTGCACAGCCAGCCAATATCAGGCAGAGAGTGCTAGAATCTGTCTGAGGACTGCTGATCTTATGTGAATTTTTTTTTTTACCTATTAACATGTTTTTGTTAGTTTAGAAATGTATACAGTAATGCTGGTTACAAAGGAGTTATTGTCTTAACTCCTTTCCAAGATTAGATTTTTATAATCTTAGTTAAATGTGTGTGATGACCAAAAACCAAACCAAACCAAAAAAAAAAAAAAAAAACCTGTAGTCTGACTTCATCCTGTGAGCTGGATATTCTTCTCAGTAATGAACAGGAGATGTCTTTTTTTCCCCAGATATGCACATGATGGTGTCTAGACCGGAACAGTGGGTAAAGCCAATGGCCGTGGCAGGTGCCAATCAATATACCTTTCATCTTGAGGCAACTGAGAACCCAGGGGCTTTGATTAAAGACATCCGGGAGAATGGGATGAAGGTAAGTCGATGGTAGGAGTCATATTTTATACCAGTGCTTGTCAAACATTGAAAGATAGATAGGTGGGAGAAAATGACAGGGAAGCAACTGGATGTGGGCAGCTGGGGTCCAGTATTAAAGTATAAAATGTTTGTAAGATATTATTCCACTTAAGTTTCTGAAGGTCACTACCCTGGAATCATTCACATTTAATGGCCATTTTATCTTTAAAAAGCAAACAAAAATAATGCTAGGACCCTATCTGGCTTGAGTGTGTTACTGAGAGAGGGAGTAGATACACAGGGTCAATCCCTGAAAAAGAAGCTATTTGTAATTGAAACCCACTGGCAAGGAGACAATCAGTTTTCTACAGTGGAGTTTTACTGGGTCTACTAGCCATACTCTAAGGTAGGCACAATCCCCAGGAGTAGTTGGCCAATGCCAAAAGAACTCCATGTTTTTGTTTATTTGGAGGTGAGATTTTGGGGGTTTTTATCTCTTTTTTGTTTGTTTGTTTGATTTTTGTTTTTGTGTATGTTTGCATGTTTGGTTTGGTTTTTCGAAACAGAGTTTCTTGGTGTAGCTCTCTCTATATAGGAACTCACTTTGTAAACCAGACTGGCCTCAAAGTCAGAGATCCACCTGCTTCTGTCTCCTGAGTGCTGGGATTAAAAAATTAAATTAAAAAATTAAACTTAAAGTGTATTTAAAATATACATGTGCCACCACTGTGGCCAGGCATGTGTATTTTTTGTTTGTTTGTTTGTTTAAGCAAAAGCAGGAGAGACTATAAAGTTGGGTGGGTGGGGAGGAACTGGGAGGAGTTGAGGGCATGATCAAAATATATTGTAAGAAAAGTATTTTGGGGGTTAAAAATCAAAAAAGGTAAATAAATCGAAATCAAACACTGATGTCATACTCTGAATAATTTGCATACTGTTTTGTAAATTGATTTAAAAAAAACAAACTTGGTCACTATAATCCAGTAGGGAGATGATGTGGTTTAGCATTTGTCTGTTGCAGGTTGGCCTTGCCATTAAACCAGGAACGACAGTTGAATATTTGGCCCCGTGGGCTAATCAAATAGATATGGCCTTGGTCATGACGGTAGAACCTGGGTTTGGAGGCCAAAAGTTCATGGAAGATATGATGCCCAAGGTAAAAGAAATATTCTGTTCTGGGGTTAGGCTTTTATTATAAATGTGTATTCAGTAGACATAACTGTACCAGTGTCATTGAGACATGCCTGATTTGGAGATGAGGGAACAGAGATGCCTTCAGATACTGTAATACACTATGATAGGTTTTAAAATAAAATCTAATATTTTACTATATTGCAAAATTTTAAAACTTACTTTTATGACCTTAGGTCATTAGAGTCTTTGCAAAGCTATTACAAATTGAATGTCATTTTCTAAACTACTTTTATAAACATAATATGCTTCAGTCTATTGAAAGTAACCCCCCAATAATGTTGTGTATGTGCTAAGCTTGTGTCAGCGGTGATGTTTTATGTGGTTGGTTGCTTTCTCCTGCCTGTCCACTGTAGGAGTCACTGTTTCTTCGTGTATGTCTAGGTTCACTGGTTGAGGACCCAGTTCCCAACTCTGGATATAGAGGTCGATGGTGGAGTAGGTCCTGACACTGTTCAGAAGTGTGCGGAGGTGAGACTGCCCCTCAACTGTGACTGCTCCTGGAGAGCAGTCTGCGGGACAGGCTTGTCACCAAACAGTTGCTCAAGTGGATGTTTTTCTTGGGAAAATATTTTTGGTTCAAATGTAGGATTAGGAAAATAAAGAACAAGAGAGTTTCTAAATACATAAATTGTTAAATAGTAAACTCTGGTCTCCAGAAAGAGTGTGTTGAATGTTAGCCCTTCACAAAACCATTAAGTTCTTTAAAAAGATGCCTTCTTGACTGAAGAAAAATAGAGAAATTTAACTGACCTAATCATGCTGTTCTTAGAATTTAAAAGTGTTAGCTACCTGTTTGCGTCTTATAAGAAATGACTAGATTTATTTCTGTTGAGAATCAAGGCCTAGTTCCCATTTGCCAAGCTAAGCCTGTTTTGTCTAGGGAGCGACTGTACTTAGTTCTGCTCCTGGTTATCACAAGGTGGCAGCCCTGAGACCTGTAGGTGACCATAGGTCACATGGTCACTAGGTGGCAGCCCTTCCTGGAGAACTGTAGGTGATTATAAGTCGCATGGTTCATTTTTATTCTGCCAAATACAAACCATTGAAAGCTTGGCAGTTACTGAGAATGCAGACATGGGAAAGACAGGAGGAATGTGAATTGTAAGTTCCAGGCCAGCATGGGCTACGTGACAAGACCGCAGCTTAAAAAAAAAAAAAATTTGTCAGTGATAAGTATTTTGAAAACGACTGGACAGATGATAACTGAGCACATTACCTATTAGATCCTATTAAGTTCTGCGGTGCTAGTCCTGCTCAAATTAAGAGACATTTTAATCAATAGTCCTATATATTCTAAAGAATGATATTGGAGATATACAGATCTACTATCAGGTGACTGGGTCTCATTGAAGAAATTTCCTCAGCATGTGATTTTCCAGTTTCTAACAGTGAATTACACAAGAGAATGGGTTTCCCTCAACTCAGATCCCAGGCCCAGAGCGATATTTGGAGTTATCTCATTTGAGATTTTTAGGGTGTTCTCCTTGCCCCCCCCATTTCTTTGTCTCCACATTTAAAAATCTCATCCATGGAGAATTTTCTAAAGCATTGTAAGCCATACTGGAGTCTAAGAAAGCATAAAGACATATTTTTACATTCTGACACAAAATGACAAGGCACCAATGTTCCCAGTGTTATATGGATAGCTTCTCATTTCACATTGACTACCTTTAGACTTTCTAGAAACAAACAGCTACAGTGTCTACAGGCCTTCGTGTCTGGAGTCATGGGTATGCATTAGGAAAGGCCTAAATGGAATTGAGGACCTAAGAGTTCAAAGCTCTATCTAAGTATTGGCAATAGTACTGTGTGCATCTTAGGACTAATTAACCCAGTAGTTGAGTGACTTGGTAGACACATTTGTGTGGCCTTATTTATAAACATTTTCCCTTCGTATCTCAGTGAATTAGAGTGTTGCAGTCAGCTTCTGGGAAAGCACTGGGAGAGCCAAGGGTGGACAGGCTACTCCAGGACTTCTGTATTAGTTTCTTCCACGCTAACACATAGCTGTGTACTTCTTGCAGGCAGGAGCTAACATGATTGTGTCTGGCAGTGCCATCATGAGGAGTGACGACCCCAGATCTGTAATCAACTTACTAAGAAATGTCTGTTCAGAAGCTGCCCAGAAACGTTCTCTTGATCGATGAAGTCACAGGAACCCGGCTTCTGCTCATGAAATCTTTTTTACTGGAAAAGAGAAATATTAACTACCAAATCACATTGAATCAAATCGAAGCAGTGCTGCATTCCAGTGATTAAAATCAATTGTGCAGGATGTTCAAGAGGTTAGAAATAACTACCTTTTTAGTGATGCCATTTAGAGATTAGCATGATGAAATATTAGTGTTTATATTGGGAAATGATTTTTGTAAAGAGTGAAAATATGGTTTTATGATTACAGACAGAAATGTGTCTTAGTGCCTAAAGAGGAAAATTAGCTACTATGAAAACCATTTTTCTGTATTTTTAAAAAGAATGTTCTGTTATTTCCCCAGTTTATTCCTAAAGCAAATGACATCCATAATTTTCTGTTTCGTGTCATTTGTGGTTTGTTTATATGCCTGAGAATATGAATGGAATGGGACAAAAATCAGAAGCTTTGGTGGGGTGGCAAGTCATGGTCTGGCATCTGAAACATTTTTACTTTTTAATCTTGCACTTGGTTTATTAAAGACTACAAAAATAGTTTTGAAGCCTAGGGTTTCTGATATGTAAGCACAGACTGCATCAAGGTATTTTCTTTTCCACAGTGCATTATCCAGTAATTCCTTCCTGCTCCTGGCTCTCACTCAACCCCCATGAGGGCTGTGAAATAATATGTTGTGATGGCTCTGAGCAGAAAGGAACAATATAGTCTCTCTTGGGAGCTCCACTGGGTTGAATCCAGGTTGGCCCCATTCTAGCTCTTTGATCTTAATAAAAATCACCCAACCTATTTTCATTACCAACTCATATATGTTGAATGTGTTGAGAATTAAAAGCATAACATGATATTGTAAAGTTTATAGTTCTACTCGTAGACTGTAGGGGATGCTCAACACAAAATGGCAAGCATTGTGTGTGTTTTGTAAGTCACTAAGCACTTTGATTGTGCTTAACTAACTCTTAGATTGTCCTATAATTGTTAGGCAGGTATTTTGGGGGCTGGTACATAGAAAGGGTTCAGTAAGAAGGCTTTCTGGTATGTCCTACTGCTCTGACTACAAATAGCTCCCAAGAGGTGGGTTAGAAATAAGAAAGGTTCCTTACTTTTTTGTTTTTAGTGTAACTGTACCCTCTAGCAGAGTCAGAGTAAGCCAAGAATACTCTGGACTAGAGATGTGACATATAATTTCTAAGAAAGAAGTAGTAGGCTAAGAGAAGACAGGATACAGACTTCGTCTATGAACTAAGTATTAATAATAAATACTTAGTGTTCCCAGTTACCAAGAGACTGGAAATACATATTGGCAACTTCACACTTACTCTTGAATATGACAAGAACACAACCAGTATCAGTAAATCTTTTAAGGCTACTATGAGTTTTGATAAATAAGGTTTTAGAAAATAAGATTACTGACAAACTTAGGCATGAGACAGATTGCTGGGGCTTTTTCCTGCCCTCTAAGGTAAAGTTTATTAATACTTGTTTTTATTTTGGCTTAGGAAAAGTTTGTACCATTAGTAATAATATTTAATCAAATCACACAGTACAAGGCATATAGAAATAACTTTAATTAAAAAACTATGTAGAAGATTATAATATCAGTCATGACAAAGATTTGAATTTTTTTGCTGGGACAACTTGTATTTTTCTGGCTTTTGTTATCTTTTTCTTTAAAAATAAATGTACAGTAAAACTATAAGCAAAAGTTTGTAAGTATTGAATTGAATGGTTCCCCTATTCCCTTTTTGCAGGGACCAGTTTAATTTCTGATCCTCAACAAAATCTTCAGTATCTAACTAATCCCACAGACACTAAGCCCAGTGGCCATATTTTCAGTACTATGGGAACTACAAATTGAATCACTTTTCTTTGCTTAACAAAAAGTGGTAGATACAAATTGCCCTTAACTTTCATCTAGAAAAATGGCATTATAGCTCTGGAAAGAATTTTCTTTAATGTACACTCCTCAGTATTCTATATTAAAGTCTTAGTCTTTGAAAAACTTGAATTCTTGATCTAGGAGCCTATTAAGAGTAGATATTTGAGTAAACTATTGCAAAGAGAAACCAAATTTAAAGCTTCTAGCTGTTCATTAGCTAGAGTTACAACCATATTATGATTTGTATGCTGTTTTGCATTTTAAATTGCTGTCTTGAAGAGGTACATAAAGCAAATAAAACAGGGTGAATTTTCAAAGACAGTAGTTTTAAAATGTATCAATATATTAAACTCTTAAGTTGCTTCTCTTAATTCTGTTAGGAGTAAGCAGAAAGTCTGTGGTTAGTTCAAGAGAGAACAATGATTTCAAATAAATGAATATTGTATTATCTGATATAAGAATTTCCATAAATAACTTATATTGGTTAAACAACTTTTAGAATAAAAGAAAAAACAACTCCCCCTCCATAGTCCAAGCTTTCAGATGTCTGTTTCAGTCCACACCTGTGCTTGATATTCATGGCAACGTACACTGCATAGAGTAGTTCATACATGCAGTTTCAAGACTAGGTGTGCGTGTGTGTGTGTGTGTATGTGTATATTCTGTATACACACTAGTATTTTCTCATATATTATTGAGGCAATTTTAGTGAACTGCCTTGAGAGTAGAAGCAAAGAATAGTTGTCATTTGATGCAAATCAACTGTGTTGTCAGGGCCGGGCTCTTACCTTAACAGTTACCCTGTAGTATGATTTGGCATCAAATTGCAGCAGTTAATAGCTTAGTGCTTGTGATCTGTATTATTGACAAACACAAGTTACTAGCATCTGTGTAGGTGAAAAAGCTATCTACTTCTGTGATTCAGGAAGGAGAAAGAAACTTCTCTGGCCTGGTTCATGAGCAGTGGAAGATGGATAGATGCAACACATCCTCCTTTTCTGGAATCGTGACTAGAGGAGGTGGAAGATCCACAAGAGGGTTTAGGTTTTTTTCCTCTTTTTCCTTTCAGTTACATAGTTTTCTTAATATGTTCTCTGTCACCTATTTCTTTTAACATTAGTAACTCCTATACCAGAGGTTTTATACTCTTCCATCCCATCTAACTGCATTTTTGGAGGGTGGCCATTCTCTGGTGTAGTGCTACAGAAGACTTCATCGCAGATGGTTGTGCTTGCCCCCTCAGTCTGATCCTTTCTTTCATCTTGGCATAATAAGGCTGCTGTGTCCTCATCCTTCAGCGGAAAGGCTCGTCGCTCCCACCACAAAGACTGAAAGGGGAAACATTTTCAGTTAAGTTTCACCTGATTTGATTATTTGTTAAGGAATTTGTAATGTCGGTTTTTATAATTATTCTTTGAGCATCTAAGTTCAGGGTTTTGTTTCCTCTCATGTCAAAGTGGAATATACTGAGAATTTCTTGACTTTAAGGAATTATTTCTTTACTAGGAAAAGCAAGTACTGCCACAGAGCCCTTTAAGGGTGTCTTCCATTTGTTGTACTTCATTTCTGTCTCATTGTTATCACAGATATTCATTGGCTATTTCCGCAACTTGCATATTAATCCGTCCACTCTTGATCTAGTTATTTTTCAAGACTTTATGGGGATAGATGCGTGAGCTTTGTGTAGTTCTGGGATATACTCTTGTAAAGTAGGAGCTGGATTTGTGTGGATCAAGTGAAACCCTTTGAGAGAAGCAGGGAAACAGAGCTGTGCTTACTGTGCGCCATGTGCCAGTCTCCAGTGGTCAGCTTTGTTCTGTAAGGAAAGTGCAGTGGAATCCCCATTTGCTAACAGGTAAGTAAGTAGACAGGTGACAGTTGTTACTGATACGCTATGCCCAAAAAACTAAAAATACAAAAAATTGCTAATATAATGGAACTAGGGTACTCTACTATGTACCTTCATGGACATGCTAGACTGAATGTCTCACTGAGTTTGATACATAATAAAACAATGTACAATAAATTTCTACACATAAGTGAGATGAAGTTAAAAGGTAATTAAAACACAATGCAATCATATAACCTAGGCTTACCTTGATTTCTTGACTATCATTTAAAGAAAGTGAGTCCTGAGCACACAGACTGGGGTTCTCTGCTGGGAGCTCAAGGGGGCTCTCGGCAGCACACTGCTGAGCACTGCTAAGTTCACTGGGGTTTTCCTTCAGAACCAAGTCCTGCCCTTCCAAGTTTTTACTGTAAGCTCTAGCAAGGAAATAAAGGAATACAGGGTATCACTAAGTCAGTACTGTCTTTTTCTCAGCTTAAGGTTATGTGATGCTCTTCCCAGTGTTTTTACAAAAGGTTATTATCCAAAGTTTAAATATAGTACTTCATCCTCATTGAGTTATCAATAATAGTTACAGTTATTTGAGTTTTACAAGACAGAAAGGGCCATGTATTTGACCTTTATAGCCTTTGAATTCTTAGGTTTTTCTATAATTGTTTTAATATACATGAAAGCCTTAGTTCCCATTTTTCCTCTGTATTTCTGGAAAGTTGTATCTAGGATGTAGAAAAGAACTGGATTCCTTAAGTTTCATTTCTATTAAGAGAACTCTTTCAACAAAGATTTAGAGTATATCTGAACAGCTAAGCAGAGAAAGGACTTTAATATTATTTAACTAATTGACAGATGCTCCTTAAGAGAGAAGACAGCTAGATTTTACATGAACTTGCTTTTTTAGTTGTGGCTATATTAAAAATAAGGAAATGTAACTGCAAAAATACTAAAGGTATTTTCAAATAGATAATTATAATCATCATAATTATTCTCTCCCAAAGTCATCTTATGGGCTTGTATCTGACTTTTGAGTATGAGTTTGGCTCTATAGCACATGTTCTAACTAATGATCATCCTGCCTCAGGAACTCTGAGCATGTGCCCATATCCAACGTTTATATTTTTTAAAGTTCCATGAACTACTTGCCTTTTATACTAAAATAAAATTTCTCAAAGAATTTGCATTAAGTATTATTCTTGAGGGTTTGCTAAAATGGATTACCTAAACTCCAATAGCTAATGCTGGGTTCACTGTTTAAAGTACTTTGAAATAACCTGCTTTTAGATTTTGGAGAAGAGGTCCTCACTGTGCAGTCTATACTAGTCTTAAACTGGAGAGTCCCCTGCCTCAGCCTCCTAATTATTGACATGTGCCACCATGCTTGTTTGAAATGACATGCTCCTAATATCTGCTAGGTAAGTATGATACCATGGCTAGCAGCACATGAAAAAATAAACTATTAGAAACTCATTTTAACATATATAATTTCCCAGATATATTTTCAATGTAAGTTTGTATATAGGTGCCACTTTACACAACAGCTGATATTGCATCCTGTGATTTCCTTGTCAGTGGTCTTTCTTGGATTTTATGACTAGTTTCTGTTCATTCCTCACATATTGCTTTAATGTTTTAAACTTGAAATACTTGCCTGTTATTTCTTCTATGCCACTTGCTTTGCTCCCAGAGTGACCACCTAGCTTGCTCTCTCTCTTCATATTTTTTGTGTCTTAGGGAGAAGACTTCATCAGAAAGATCTTCTATCTGGTAAGATTTTTGAAATAAAAAAAGGGCTCAAATAGTCATTTTATAAGCACAAAGCTTTATAAAACATCCTACTCTTGGCTCATATTTTAATATGTACCTAGATTATAAATGGGTCCCCAATGCTCTCCGTTTACCAAGCTTATGGAATGGTTTTGTTATTTGGGGGGGGCAGGCTCTTGCTATACTAAGGTGAGCTTGAATATACACTCTTTTACCTTGGCCTCTGGAGGGCAGAGATGACCAGTATGTACTATCTTACCCAATCTACAAAAAATAGTCTTAAACTTTATTCATTCTACAGTGTAATTATGGATTATCTATTATTAAGTACAGTGTTCTAAAAATATGTCAATGTCAAAAAAATGTAAAACTGATTGAGGTAAATCAGAGTTTAGTTAACTGACTTCATTAACTGGATACCTCTAGGGAATTTGGTTTTCCTGGCAATTATCATTCTGACTTTAGCAAGAGTGTAACAGAAAAGCAAAGTGAATTAACAACAGAGACCAGACCAATGGACATACAAGTACTGTAAACTGATAGAAACTATGTGTGTGCCCTCTACATGATTCTAATTTTCATCTAAAGACCATCACCTTGGAATTAGCTGTTATATATTATTTTTCCCTCTAATTGTTCCTTTCTTTTCATTAGTTCATTGAGAGTTTCAAGTTTCATACAGTGTTTTGATTCCCACCAGTGTACTTAATGTTCTTACTGATACAGGTTTAGAATCTTTAACCAATAATTTTAGTATCCAGTAGTTTGAGGGGGGGGACAGCTTTTTATATAATTCACAGCCTGATTTGAAATGCTGTGGCAATACTTATTTTTACTGTTTTATCCCCTTTGTTGTGAATATTTTACTACAAAAGCATTACTCTTAGTTATTGGTAGGACTGTCCTTGCCTCTTGGTATTAACATTACATATATTCCACACTACCTTTTGTTTGGTTTGGTTTGGGAGATACACTATGCTTTATATTACTACTTTTGCAGTCAAATTTGCAAAGGAATATTTTTCTAAAAATAATATCCTTTTAAGAGTTAGATATTTAAATATCAGATGATTTATGCTTTAGAATATGAAAGGTACAATTATCACATTTAAACACTGGCAGCTTACCTCTTCTTTGCTTAAGTTATGTTCATCAAGAGGCTGAAGAACAACCATCCTCCAGCTGTTGAAAATACAAAAGAATTTCAAACAGCTTTTATCCAAATATAGCAATTTTATTTTCTAAACACAGCTAAATACATTAGGGCTTTATTTCCTTAAGACTTCCATAATTCAAATGGTTGTATTTTCATAGCTTGACATTGTAAATAGAAAAAAAAAGCTTTCATAAGAGGAAACAGAAGATGAATCTCTGTACCTCCTAGTGAATAATTGTTGCAGCTTCTAATTATGTGCTGTCTTTGAATTAACTTACTGGTAAGCTGATAACTGGCTTGGGCAAACTAGAGGAGAAATCTGACCTGATTCAATGTTTTCCGGTTTTCTTTGGTATGGAAATGTGTATCGTGCCTCCTTTTGAATTAGTAGCTTAACAGCTGGCTCACAGAATTCTTCACTGTGAGTTGAAAACATTGTCGCTATGAAACACTATTAACCACAACAATACTTATTTTAGAAAATGCCAATCCTGTAATGCCAACTAGTAAAGTGCCAGACTAATTTCCTCAAATGAACTGTGAAGCAGTAAGTGAATTTACAGAATTAAAATGGAGATGGATGGGAATTAATATAACTGTTACCTAGCCATGTGTTCATCCCCAACCTTTTCTATTTCCTAGTGTCATTTTCATATGTAAGAGAGATTGCTTTCATTGTTGCTATAAAACATAGCTGTCTTCATTGCCAGTGGATGCAGATCTGTGCATGGATTTGAGGGGTGGCTTAGTCTGGTTCTTTTCTAGCTCAGCCTTCTTGTATCAACTCTTCCAAACCTCTGTGTCTGGCTAGGCCTTGCACATTTGAGTCTATGTAATAATCATTTTTACTGTTATGGATTAAATTCCTAGATATTCCCTTTCATTTTTCTATTTGATTTTTTTATTGCTGAATTAGAGATAATTCAGACACTCATTCTTTGTTTACAAGCATTACTGTCTTACCAGTGTGAGTACACATGCAAATATAGTTGCATTCTTCTTTGGATTCTTTGCAACCAAGTCTACTTCTGTCATAAAAGCTGTGTGTTGTAGTGTTTACACTGCTGAAATAACATGCTAATAAACATATATAATAGATATTTAAATATAAACAAGTAAAAATCTATTTTCAATGCTAAAGTCAATCGGTTTAATGTAAGATTTCCTTTTACCGTTTCCCTTCTATGCAAATAGGGAAGGGGGAACATTCTCCTTTTAGTTAAAACTTGACTCTGTATTTAAGTTTATTAAAGAAAGACGAAAGAAAACTGATGTAAGTATACATACCGTGGAGTAAGTATTTCTTTATACTGGAGTTTCTCTAACTTAGCTGGTGCTACTAATGACATGGGAATCACAATGTTATCTATATCGTAAGAGCTCTCACTTCTTAACCTCCGTCGAGTAGTATTCTGTAACACAGAATTATTGTACTAACTTACAGTAATGTTTTAGTTATCTGTGGTGATATTCCTTCATTAGTTATATAAAAATAATACATAGTATATCTGTAACATAATTTCTGTAAATGCAGTGTTGTCAATGATTTGATTACAAAATGCTAAGAAAACCAATTAAACTAAGAAAGTGCTTATCTTCAAAACAGATGTAAGGCATATTTTGAGTATAAGAAACACACATAATTATTTGAAAGGCTATGAAATTTGAGAAGCCTCTGAGTAAAAATGGCTGCTACAGATCTTCATGTATGTGCTTCTGGCCCAAGCTTCAGATTACCCAGCTAAACCTTCATTCCCATGACCTTTCTACTCCTGGGCACCAATAATTAAATACATAAATAAATTGATTAAAGAACAACACAAATTCCATATATTCAATAGCAAAACTGTTTAGCTTTGGATGTTAAACAGTAGAGATGGTCATAAGATTTTAACATAATCAAAGAAGGAGCTGCTTGCCTCCAAGTAAAAATGATTTGTTTAACCAAATTCACTATCTCCTAATAAAATAGTTATAAAACATACTAGTGAATAGGTCTGGCATAGACAGCGTTTTTTTATCAGCTTGTTTTATTTCTTAAAAATCTATAAAACTAGTTTAGAATTTGCAAGATTTAAAAACAACCTACTTGTGAGGATGAATTCTGGGTTCTTGATGTAACATTGGTATTAGAGGCTGCAGTAAAATCGCAATGGGATCCTGGATCTGTACGTTGAAAAGTAAATTCTTCAAATCTAGTTCTTTCTCCTGCTATGGAAAGAACCCTTCAGAATGTCACATGTTAAAATGACCACATGTATTAGAATTACTTCCCAAAATAAGTGAGAGATGGTTGTTTTGTTTGTATTTGTTTGCTAGCTTTTAAAGACATAATCAGAAAACAAAAGAAAATTATAAAACAATAGTCTTGCTTATATTCTTGCTACCAAGTATTTGTAGGACCTCAGTGTTCTGTCTAGGTGTTTGTATTGTGCCTTGAGTATCCTTTCCCATTGTCTCTTCCCTAGTCTTGTTTTTGAAGTGTCCCATTCAAGCTGCATTGTCAAGACTGGTCTCAGCTTCCGGGAGATTTCCTCAAGTTAACTGTCTTGCGTTTTTATTTTTATTGAATTTCATCTATTTTTATTTAATTTTCATAAATTCTAAAGGTTCTTGTTTTCTAGTATTCATTTGATATAATATCCTATAGCTGTTTCATGAATGAAATTCATTTACTCACAATATTCATTTGCTATATGCTTTCATTAGTATTACATGTTTCAGGTTCCAACTTTTATTCTTTGTAAGTATATTTGTGTTTCTGTTCACTGATTTAGTGTATATTTGAATTCAGTATGAATTATTTAAAAAATATTTTCTTCATAATGTAAAATGTAGTAAGACCAACTATATTTACATTTCTTCAGTTGTAAAAAATATTCCTTATTAACTGTTAGTTGCTTAAAATCAAAATTCACATATTGAAATTGGTAATTATTGTCTAGGTTTCTTTTTTTTAATATTTTTAGTTATTTATTATGTATACAATATATGCCTGCAGGCCAGAAGAGGGCACCAGACCTCATTACAGATGGTTGTGAGCGAAAATGTGGTTGCTGGGAATTGAACTCGGGACCTTTGGAAGAGCAGGCAATGCTCTTAACCGCTGAGCCATCTCTCCAGCCCTCTAGGTTTCTTTTATCCCAGAAGAATTCATTTTTCAGGGCAGTGTCCTATTAAAGAGATGCCTAATTCGTCAAATTTTTGTAATTATCTACTTATTTGTAATATATCATTTTATTGATTTTTAATATCTCTTTATATTCATTAAATTTGAATCTATCACTCATTACTATTTAGATAATTAATTAATATTTCATAGTTTGTTATTAAGAGATTACAATTTTCCCCATATTTTGGCATGTATATATGAAAGTTCCTTAAAAGTTAGGTGATCTTTGCTTATCTGCTCTTAAGAGAAACTTAAACAAAAATCTCTAGATGCATTTGAGAGCTTGTTTATTTTCTGCCACGGTGTTTGATCAGATTATAATGATTATAGACCTGTTATTTAAAGTGCAATTTCTAAAGACACTAGAGATAATGTAGATCCATTATATAAAATGATAATGATCAGTACATTTTGAATGTGATTAGTTTCTAATTTATTGAGTATGTCCATGTTACTGAAATATAACATCTGGAATAGATTTGACTCATAAATATGATGTGTGTTAGGACACACAATTACCAGATGTGCAGAGGTTACTTTCTCTTCAAAATATATCTTGCTGGCTTCTTTTTCATCATGAACAACTATATAAGTGTCGTCTTCTAAGTCCCCATAACAACTCAGACTGGATACAATCAGAACAGCTGTTTTTAAAAACTACCTTTTGTTCCTTTTGTTAATCTGATACATATAAGTGGGAGACTCTGGAGAATTGAAAAGGGGTGTTGAAGTTCCTCAACTGAATCCCGACTACTTTCTCAAAATCTAAGACATTTAGTATTATTCATAAGTTTCTATCAGCTAACCTTATACTGACCTACTCTGAGTCCATGGAGACTAAATCATGTGCAGAGAACAGCTGAAAGAAGGCAAGTAATTGGAACACAGGAAAGAAGTAATTGACATAAAGTGTACCGATACCAGCTATCAAACTCTTAAATAAGTACATGAGTATACTCATGTTTTAGGTAGTTTTAAGTAGGTTTTGGTAGGTAAGGTGTTGTAGATAGTTAGTGAATGTTCTGGATTATAAATTTCCACAAGACAAGGGTTCTTTGAAAAATATAATTTTTATTTTCAATATTTAACACTAATGGTCACATCTTCATTTTAACCTACCTAATGCTGTTTCACTCAAGTGTCTCTTTTTTCTTCCCTGTAATAGTTGTGCAGATGTTTGTGACCTTATCTGAGGCTTACACATAGGGGAATATCCATTTCTCCACTGAGTCAGAGAAGTCCCTTGTACTAAAACAAACAAAAAGAAGCATGAAGTTTTGTCCTTTAACAGAGACAGTGAACAACTAAGTTGTTTCTACCTATAATGTTTAAAATTTTAAGGTATAGTTCAAAATTACATGAAATGAAATAAAAATTCGATTGCTAAGATGAATGATTCCGAAACTAAAAGTAAATGAAAAAAATAGGATTTCTCAAAAAGTATTCTCAGGAAATGCCCAATTTCCATTTGTGTTCTACTTATTTACAAGTGGATAAAAAGAAGGGCTATGTTCTCAATGTCTTCAAAATCAGTGAACACTAGTTGAGATCTGTGAATCTTGGCTGAATGACAGTTGAACCCCTGGGATTGTTATCTTAAATCTGAAAATACTCCACACCAAGTAAGCACCAACATGTCATGACATATGAACTCTGAAAGCAAGAACCTCATTTCATCCAACTATGACAGTGATACCACTGTTACTGAACTTTTAAAACATGAATCTAAAATAATTTTAAGTCAGTATCTCTGCCTTAGTTTCTTCAACATATTTATAATAGCAGCTCTCTTGGGGTTATGAAGATTCAATAAGTTAACTCCTGAAATAGGTATCTGCCATGGAAAATGTGCCATAAACGTTAGCTTTAACATCATGAATGCTGTGTATCTGAACCTTATAGTTCCAGTATTGGTTTAGTCAGTATCTTAGCTTCTTTGGGGGAATCAGTGGATAAAGGCTTGGAAATATGGAAAAGAATAAAAAATAAAATTTATGTAGACTCAAGTATCAAAACATACCAAGGACAAAATAAAAGGCATAGCCTAACAGTTATCATGAATCCAGTTACAAGGTAACAGAACGCTCTAAAATTGACAAGCCATATTTTTTATACATAGGCTTATGTATAGATGCATACATTTATCAGCAAAAACAAAAATATAAATCAGAATTTATGAAGCATCTCTGTAAAACTAACATCCTATGGAATTTAGCTGAAGAAATCCAAAGCAGAAGTACAAAGGAAAATGGTCACCACAAAAATGTGATAAATACCATGTTTTTCTTGACCTGAAAGAGAATAAAAATGACAACGGAGAAATGATGTGGAGCATCCAGTAAACAATGGAAACCAGTATTCTTTCAGCTTGACTGCTTAGAGAGGTTATCACTCGGGCAACAAAATCTAGCTTTCTGTAGAGAAATGGGCTTAAGGCAGGGACCTCATGCCCCACTTTGAAATGTTCTCTGTTGTCCCAATCCAATCTGAAAATAGTTTTGAGTCCAAATCTCTGCTTTTTTTTTTTTTTTAAAAAAAATGATTACTGTAAATAATAGTGGTAGAACAGTGCTAGCATGAAATAACAGTTTCAAATGTGAGTTCTGAAACCTAAAATCTCAGTACCGAAACCATAAATGAACCAACAATCAAGAAGTGAAAGAACTATCTTAAAGAGTTTCTGGAGTGTTCTCTGAATATAAATAATAGGTCTGTAAAACAATGAAGAGAAACAAGTCCTAGAAGCCTCTGCAGAGCAATCTCAGAAATGTAAAATATACTTGTTCAGATTTAATAATGATAACGAGTTGAGTCATGTAACAAAATAGCAACAGCTAGAAGAAATTAAAATTTGGGCTAGAAGAGCTTCCACATTTGAATGAACAGAATGAAGAAAAGAAAATGGAATGATAAGCAAACAGAGTAAATGGAGAAGAGCATTTGAAGAAATAACCCTTGAGTTTTTCCTGAATTGCTTACATTAACTCCTAAGATTTCAAATAATTCACTTAAATATCAATCAGCAATTTTTTTAAAAAATCTGTTGTCATAACAGTACACATAGATAAGTATATCCTAAAAGTTGCAAGAAAAGAATTTAAAAGATCATTGTGAAGGAGTGAGGATTAGTGAAACTTGATATAAGAAGACGTGACTAGGGAAAACAACAGGATTCTAAAGACATCTAAAACTCCCGTCCAGCCAACGGAGAGAAAGATGTTAAACAGGAGATGGCAAGAGTAATCTTCATACACCTGCACAGAATAACTAAAGGGTTGGAAGTTTAATTCAATTTCAATTGTAAACCTTTACTGTCAGTTTGGTATTAAGCAAGTACCATCTAGATCACCCTTTAATTATCTTCATTGCCTTATAGGTCATAGTGAGGGGAAGAGGACAGAAGAGCCTGTATAAAGGTGCAAAATAATAACAGTGAAAATCAGCAAGCAGGATCCAATCTGTTGTTTAAGGGTCTTCCATTAATTCCTCAAAATACCTTAAAATACATGTAACAATTTGTAATCTATCATTGGATATGATGATTGAAGGGAACTAAAAATAATTTAAATAACTAAAAATAGATTATTGTGTTGGACTTAATGTAGACATAAAGAGATTTCAAAAAAAAAAAAAGCCTGTAAGATCATATTGGATGAAGTAGCCTGAGCCCTGAGTATTGGAAGTTTATAGGTTATACTTTTCTTCTTGCAGGTCTTCACTCTAAAAAAACAATTAAATACAACAACTTTGACATACTCAAATTCACACAACAATTGAAACAATACAAAGAATTGCCATATGCCCTTTATTCAAATATTCAGATCCTCTTCTGTATAAATTCATCTTTCTGATATAATGGTCAAAAAAATGCAATATTTCTCAAAAGCAAGATCTTTCATATGCCCATATAGTTGTGAAGAATCAGGAGAAACATTACTAGCTAGTTTATAGACCTAGTCATATTCACTAGTTGTCCCTGTAATCTTTATGGACTCTTAATTATGTGATGCATTCTTTAGATCCTCTCTTAAAGTCCTGTCTTGAAGAGCTCTGCTCCCTTATTCTTACCCTGTAATACTTTAGTAAAGACTGGCCTTTCAGTTGCTTTGTCTGGCATTTCCTCTTGACTAATCATGTATTTACACAACTTTACTGTTTGACTTCAACCCTACTTCTCTGTAGTCTATATGAGTTTATAAATGTAAAGCCTGGACAGGATAAAGTGCTGTAGCAAGCCAAAGATCTGTCTGCTTACCTCCCACATTCATTCTGCAAAAATACCAGGCTATTTGTAGTACTTGGAAGCACATTGTCTTATGTCTCCACAATATGTGTTTATTTCCATTATTTAAAATCTTACGTAATATAAGTCAACATTGCATATATTAACATATTACACAACTGTGACAGTATCTAAATTGGCTGAGATATAGTTGAAATGTAGTGTTTTGGGCCCCATACTGAACTTCTTGAATCTGAATCTGCCTTATAACAATATTCTTCAAGTAATGTGCTTGCATGTTGTGTTTGAAGAACACTCATTTGAAACTTTCATCTTTATGTAGATTCCAAAATGGCACTTAGCATCTTTACCTTTCTGGAATTCCTCTCTATTTCTCATCTCCCTTAATCTCTCTTTTTGCCCTGTCTTAGGAAGAGTTAGTATAGATTGTTACCATGTTTCTTTGCAGCACCCATAATGCAAAGCTCCCTTAATCTCTCTTTTTGCCTTGTCTTAGGAAGAGTTAGTATAGATTGTTACCATGTTTCTTTGCAGCACCCATAATGGTTATTCTTGTTAACTTTCTCCTTTGCTTTATATGGGTGTGTGTAAAATCAAAAACATAGTAAATTAAGTTTATATTTTATTTTTATTATCTATTTACAAAATATCTAAAAATGTATTTAATTTCCTGTGCTTTACCTTTGATTTTGCAGCACTTAATAGTCTGCTTAGCACCAAATACCTTCTCAATGTGGAACCTACTTTTAAATAAGACATAAAAGAATCCTAATGCTTATTTGAGTTGAGAATGGTAGGGAATAAAATAGGGGAAAAGAAACTGGTATACAAAAGAATATGGCATTGGTTTGCCTAGTAGCCTGGCAACATAAAACTCAAGTATATTCTACTTCATACCTTTACAATTTTCCATTTTATGTGACAGCATATGACATATCACTATATTAATAAATGCAATATCAATTCATTTCCTAACATTTATACTGCTACCTTTTAAGTCAGAAAAACAATAGACCATTAGAAGAAACGTAATCCCCTTCTCTAATAAATCATATATGTTCACTTTTGCATATTCCCTTTCCCTGAAACATGTACATTTGATAACCCATACATACCTGAAATATGAAGTCACAATTTAAGTTAGAATATAAATGTGTAGTTATTTTTATCTCCTACTTTACTACTCATCATCCAGATGTTGCCTAACATTTCTCTGACAATTATTTGGGTATTCTACAGCTGCTAAGACTCAGCTGCTGTCACCACCATCATGAGAAACCACTGTAACAGTCTTTAGAATACTGCATTTCTAGATTTTTAAAAATAATTTATTCTCAGGATAAATATCATTGAGTAGAATTATGTCATATAAAAGGACCTGAACATAGCCTACATTACTGCTTCTGTCTTCTTAAGCATAGATAATTGCTTCTTGCCCTAGGTGTTTTGATTTCTATTTTGTAACTTTTACTATGAAACATTTTAAGGCAAAGAGACTTTAAGAATGACCTAGCATGAATGTGTGGCCATCTTTAGCATAATCAACTAATGACTAATCTTCTTTCATCACACTCTTGCTAACCTTTAAAATGATGCAATTTTTAAAAATAAACCTAGACTTTTTATATGTATCATGTCAGCATGAATCTCTAAAAAACTGATAAAGTATAGGTATAGTTAAGTGATCTCAATACTTTATTAAAAATGACAAAATATTTAATATACAACAATGTTCATGTTTGGATTTTCTACAAAGTGTGTTTGATAATAAGCTTAGTTTTTTTTAAGCCTGGTGGTGGTGGTGGTGCAGGCCTTTAATCCCAGCACTTGTGAGGCAGAGACAGGCAGATCTCTGAGTTCCAGGTAAGCCTGGTCTACAGAGCAAGCTTCTAAACAACCCAGGCTACACAGAAACCCAGTCTCAGGTTGGGAGTGTGCTCCAAGTGTTTATGTTCATAACTAATTTCTTCATCAGAATTCCAACCAACTCCTTATGTTGAAATTGATTTATATGACAACTTTTTTACATAACTAATTGTAAAACAAACCCTCTTCCATTACATTGCGGTATTCTTTGTTTCCATCATCAGATGAAACTTTAAGATATTTTTAAAAATTGCATATTCTAGTGTATAATTAGCCAATAACATAACTCTGTCATATTTGTTACTAATCTTACATTTTTACAAAATGCTGAGTTATTTCTGAATAAGATTTTTATATCTAATATTAGACTAGATTTTTAAAAATAATTGAATCATTACACAGAATTTGCAGTTCAGTAAATATTCTCAGTAGTTACAAAAGTAGAAATTTAGTCCTGAAGTTTTCTATGTGAGTCTTATTGCCTCCTAAATAACCTGTATAAACCCTTGGTGTCATGTGAAATATTCAAGACTACTGTTTTTATTGTAGCAATAGAAATTATTTAAAGTGTTTCTTCTTATTAATAGGCAAAATATTTAAACATTCACAAAGTGTCTCTAATACACAGGTCCTCAGTAAATGTTATATTCTTGTTTTCATTATAACTATCACCAGTAATATCTCGATTTTCTAGTTTTCTTAATATACTGTTAGCATATTCCTCTTTACTACATCTGAAATATATACAAAAATTTGTCTAAAATTTGTTTTAATGTGCTATATGAGAAGATATCATAATCAGTCATTATTTAGTTCTACTGGGCACAAATAAAAAGTGATTACTCAAACACAGCCTTTGACCCAGACTGCTGTCTAGCTCTACTTCATTGTGATTTGCTTATTCAAGAATAACGATACCTGTCTTTTGTTTTGTGCCTTCCAATAGTGTTGGTATAAGACTACATCAAGCATTTGTTGTTCTTGTCATTGGTTTAAAGATTTATGTGTGAGTGTTTTGTCTGCATAAATGTATGTGTATCATCTGCATACTGGTACCTGTGGAAATCAGAAGAGGGCATAAGATTCCTCTGAAGTGGAGTTACAAATGGTTCTGAGCAACCATGTGGGTGCTGAGAACTGAACCCAAGCCCTCTGCAAGAACATGAACTCCTAACTGCTGAGCCATTTCTCCAGCCTCTTGTCATTAATAACTATTGACTAAAACCTTTCAACACTACAGTAATACACAGGAAGTCCTTGAGCCTTTTGTTTTATATTTATTTAGTTGCTTTAAGTTGGCTTTTGTTCAGTACCATCATACTTTATAAAGCATTTCAATATATGAACATCTCCTTTTGATCTTTTAAGAATTGAATTTGCTATCTTTCAACATTTTCTCTGAGATAAACTTAAGAATAATTTTGTCCAAAGAGAATATTTCAGCTAGGCATGGTGGCATATGCCAAGAATCCCAGGATTTAAGAAGCTGAGATAAAAGGACTCTGAGTTGAGAACATCAGAGCTGTCTCACTGTGTTCCACAATAGGTATCTCAGGCTTCCCTAATCTGGCAACCCTTCCGTCAGCTTCCCCAGCACTAGGATTGTAGAAAAAGAATTCTTAATAAATGTAACTCTAAAAATACTTTCCTTTCAAGTGTAGTGGTGCACACCTTTTGTTGCAGCACTTGAGAGGCAGATCTCTGAGTTCAAAACCAGCCTAGTCTAACAAGTCTGCTCAGGACAGCCAGGACAAACAAGAAACCTTGTCTCGGAAAACCAACAACATCCTTTCCTGATTCTAATTAAAATTCTCTGTATACAACAAAATACAGAAAACAGACATCTTAAGTTACAAAGAGTCTTCTGATCAGAGCAGTTTATTCTCTCCATACAGGAACATCTTTCATGCTGTGTCCCTTAAAAGTCTATATTATTAAAAGTTTTCTTAAGGTAAATCCTTGTTTACTCTAAGAGACAGTGCCATGTCTTGAATGAAGACTTTGTTACTTTATATATTCTAACTAATTACTACTGTAAAGTTGGTGGGGTTTTTATTTATTTATTTTTTAAGGATTTTATTTATTATTATGTATACAGTATTCTGCCTGCAGGCCAGAAGAGGGCACCAGATCTCATTACAGATGGTGGTGAGCCACCATATGGTTGCTGGGAATTGAACTCAGGACCTCTGGGAGAGCAGCCAGTGCTCTTAACCGCTGAGCCACCTCTCCAGCTCAGGTGGGGTTTTTAAAAATCAGTTTTCTCCCTCTGCCTCCCAAAGCTCTTAACTCAGGATCTTTGAACACACAGTTCCCCTCAGCACTAAAATAGCTGGTCTTTATGTTAATAAAAACCAATTAACATATATTTATTTTACTATGGAGTTTTGCAGGTAGATATTTTTTACCTGAGAATAATTTGTTTGCCCTCTTTTGATACTATATTTACAGCTTTGTAGAAAATCAGAGTGCTTTTTTTTCCTCTTTCATATTGCTTCTGAGCATAGACAGTGTCTGCATTCCTATTCAGACCACTCATAAACAGTTCATTATAATTTCCTTGAGGTTTTATTATATACACTTTATTTTTTACTTAAAATTATAGAAGTCAACTACAATTTATTGTGATTTATGTTGTGAAATAAGTCTTTAAACTTTTTTATCCAGAAAAACTACCAATACTATATATTATAATGGTTCCCAGCTCTTGATCATTTCACGATTGTACTCTTTCCAAATATAAACAAAATCGATGCTTTCTGTGATTTTTGGGTTTTCTCTATATGTGGTTGAGCTACATTTTTCCTTATGTTTTCCCCTCAAGTACTCTTGATGAGCTGTGGGATATTTCAAGGTCACCAATTCTACTATAACTCCAGCTTACATTGCAATAATTATCTGAACTAATAAAACAAATTGATATCCTTAATTTACCACATAATAATACTAGTTTCTACTTATCAATACTTCATAACTTTCATTCAATAGGTACCATACATTGCATCCTAGGATTGTTCCTATGTTTGTTCATTCATTCATTCATTCTTTCATCCATCCATTCATTCTCTCTCTCCCCTTTTCTTCCCTCTGTCTCCCTCTCCTGTTCACTCTCACCTTCTACTCTCTCCCTCCCCATCTCATGTCCTAGGACTAAAGGCCTTGCCTCAAACAGTAAGCAATCCACAAGCTTGTGGGTGTGTGTCTGTGTGTGTGACTTATGGGAAAAATGTGTTAAAAATTAAGAAATTGCATTTATTATTTTGTTACATTTTATTTGCTTAGAATGTAAAAAGTAAATGTGGGCAACATAAAAAAATGTACAACTGCACAGGATTTGTAAATGTGACGTACCAGATGGTGGTGCTATGATACAGTCACCTACAAATGGATTTTCAGCAAGCTCTCCTTTAATACTGGTCTTCTTAAATAAGGTCTCAAAATGAAAATGAAGGGGAATGTCTGGAAAAACAAAGGAAAACATTATTTTCAAGGAACACCACTTTCACAGCCTAATACTAATTTTGTTTCCTTTTTAATAAATAGCACATAAGCATAGGAAAATAAAAGTTTACACAGTAAGAATGTTGAGAAGTAGAGGTTATCAAAATACTTTTCCAACAAGGTTGGTAACAGTGTTTAGAAAGTTAGTAATTTGGTATACTTAATAAACAAGAAGCTAGCAGATGAGTAGCTCTAACATCCCTTTAGTATGAAAGAAGAAGAATCATTATAAATATAGCTTAGATGAGTAGACACAAATGAACCCAAAAGATCTTTATGAAAACATTTAAAATAATGAAAATGGTATGTATATATGGTTGTTAAATAGGGAAAAACTGTTACAAGCATAATATATGAGGACATCAAGTGTCACATTCTGTGACATGAACAAACATAAGTGAAACTAGTTGTATAAAGACTAAGACTCACTGAGAAGCTGTCTTCCTTCAGATAAAGTAAATTGAAAATATTGACATATTTTATACTCAAAATTAAGCCACGTTAAAGCAAGATTACATTAATTTATTGTGTTCAAGGGTGGCAGGTTTGTACAAATGCCACAATGTAGGTGCATGGAAATCAGAGACACCTCATGGAAGTTTACCTGACCTTCTGCAGTGTGGGTCCAATGAATTGAACACTGTTGTCAGCCTTGTTCCTATTACCTGGTTATTGAGCCAACCTATTAGGCCAAACTTCATATTTACTAAGGATTTTTTTCATTTATAAATGTATAACCATAGCCAATGAGATAGCTTAGCAGATAAAGGCATTCCTATGAAACGTGACAGAACTGACCAGAGAACTGATCTCTGACCTATATGCACACATTATGATGTGCACATAACCACGTAACATACACACTCATTTTATAGAATGTAAGAAAAAGTCATTGTAAAAGCATGGATAACAGACACTTAAATGCTTCCTGAGAAACATTTTTAGCATTTTTTTTGACCTATTGAACGTTTTGCCAGCAATAGGCAAAATTAGTCATGAATATACATATACATACATACATATATATATCAGGATATATTAGTCATGAACATATGTGTATATATATATATATATATATATCAGGATAGACTAAAAGAAGTAGTCTGTAGATCAGGCTAGCCTCAAACAGAAATTTGCCTGCATCTGATTCCTTAGTTCTGAGATTAAAGTTTTGTATCTCCTTGGCTATCTCAAAAGATATTCTTTAATGGCAAGTCCATGTGTAAATAGAAGTGGAATTTGTTACAAAAACATGAAAAAATGATATGGGAATAGAAATTAATTACTATGCTTTAAAACTCCCTTTAAACTTTTCAAGGGTTGTTTTCCAGTTGCCTAAATATAACCTTGTTTCTCTAAAGACCTGTTCCTGCTCTAACAAGCATACCATCTGTTCTACCACTGTGAGAGCAGGAAACATGAAATATGCAGAGCTGGCCCTTGTTCTTCCTATGTACCTCCCTAAAGTACCTTGTGGACTTTTAGAAAATATTTTATTTGTTTATATCTTATATTTATATATGGTATTAATACTAGAATACAAGTACCATAAGGTATTTATTTATACTTTGAGCACCTATTTACTGAGATTTTTGTCGAATGCAAAGCTTTAGCGTGTAGGTAAAGAAGAAAGTCTGGAGGATAAGCATATATTGATATGATCTCAGAGTTATGATTTAGAATGATATAACCCTCCAAGTTATATCAAGAGAGAAGCAAATTAGTTCATTATAAAAGGTAATAGGAATGTGGGTCTGGTGATGAATTTACCTCAGCTCCTTGCTCCACTGTTTATTAGCTGAATGACTATGGGTGAATGATCTCTCCAGGTGTAATGTGTTCATGCATAAGATGAAAAGGACAATAGAATGTGCTCTTATGGGATTATGAGAATTCAACAAAAATGTCCAGAGTGCTTAGTACACATAAAGTTCCAGGGCTACATAGTAAGGTAAGTCTCCACAATCCCCCTCTTCAAAACTAGAACTCAAAACATTTTTAAGAGATTGCCTGTACTTAAAAGATTTTATTTCATTATAAAAAATACTCAAGTTTTCATTAGGTAGCTTACCTGATGGCAGTGACAGCACAGGATGAAAAGAGGAGTCTAGTTTTGTAACATGCTCTCTTAACAGCTCAGACTTGGAACTCTGCTCCCAGTTGTCCCAGTGTAAAGGCGATTCCATGTAAGGCATCTGTGTTGCATTTAAAAATGCTTCTTTTGAAGGTAAAGTCTACAAGGAAAAATGCATAGGTTTCACTTGCGTTAATACCTGGTCACAGACTTATAATACAGTATATATCTGTGTGACACTAGAGTAAATCCTGGCTCAGTAAGTCACCGCGATATAGAATTAGAGAAATTAATGCACTGGCCATGTATCTAGAGAGGTGTGACCAGCCCCTTCAGGGTTTTTCAAAATACAGAACAATATCTGACACCCTCTCTTAGCCTCCTCGGGCACCTGTGTACACATTTTTGTCAGATTTTTTTTTAAGTTAACCTTTTTACTGTTTCCATTATAAAATTAAATTTTTTCAAAGATTTTTATTGTATGTGAGTGTTGGTGTCGATGAAGGCTAGAAGATGGTGAGAGATATTCCAAACTTGACTTTATTGTACTGCCATGGCTACAGGGAATTGAACTCAGGTCCTCTTCAAGAACAAGTGCTCTTAACTGCTGAGCAATCTCCCTAGCCCTATTGAAGGTATTTTGAAATGAAATTAACTGTTATGTATTATGCATACCCCCACAACTATGCCCAGCTTTCTTATTGCGCCAATGTATATTTATATTGTCTCAACTACTATGCCTATATTGTCCATATGTAATACTAGGCTTGGTAATCTAGCCATGCTGAATGAGTTCAGTTTCCTTAAATTGAAAACTGACCAAAGGAGATATTATTTTGCAACTGATTATAACAGGAATGACATTAATTTATAAAAATTTCAAATGATGTGTGTGGGGCTAGAAAGATAGCTCAATAGGTAAAGAAAGTCCTTGCCAAGCGAGGATGAGAACCTGATTGATTATTCCCAGCATCCACGTAAAACAAATGTGACAGCATGCATTTGTAATTCCAATGCTTAGAAGTGGAGACAGAAAGCATCCTGGAGGATCAGTAGCTAACCAGTCTAACCAACTGATGAGCTCCAATTTCAGGAGCCCCTGCCTCAAAAGATAAAGTGGGGCTCTCAACCCATTTGTGGTCTGAAAACTTACAGCCTAATTCCAGAACTGTGTCCTACAAACCCTCCCTTTGTGTGAGGGCCACCTAGTAAATCAAAGAATGCTCTCTTAAGAGCAAATGGAGACAATCACAGAAAACCATAACTGTATCCAGGTCAAGAGAGCATAGGGAGCTACTTTATTGGTTTTCCAACACATAGTACTCAGCCTTGAAACCTCATGCACACAACAAAAATGAACTCAGCAGGTTATGTATTTGTGTGTGCACATACAGCTGTGTGGTTTTTTGAAAAAAATACAATCAAAAGAAAAAGAGGTATTAACTTGAGAGTGGGGGTGCACTGGAGAAATTCCATGCAGAGTAGTTGGGGAGGGCTAGAATAAAGGGAGGGAAAGAAGTGATATAAAACTATTAAAAAGGTGGGGAAGAAGACAATGAGTATCAACCTCTCCTCTCCACCCATAAATGTACAGATGCACACATACACCTCCACATAGAAAAGTAAAATTTTAAAAATGATTTAGGTTATAGGAGTTTTGGGTGTATTGTTTACCAGAATATATTCCCAGCCTATCGAAATCACTACATGTTTCCCTGATAAGTTGCATTAATGTATTTATAAAGGTCAAGTCAACCTTGAATTGTTTTGAAGAGTCTGCGTAGGGGTTTGTCAGATTTACGTTTTCAAAGACTCAGCAATTGGTTTGCTGACTTCATATATGTTTGTTTTATATTTCCCTGATCCCTGTCTTAATTTCTTTAGGATTAATCAAGTGCTTTGCTACAATTCTTCTCATTAACATGTTCTTTTACTTTTCTGTTTCTATTAGTTGTGTGTGATATACACGAGTGTACATGTTTATGTCTGTGTGCATTTGTGTGGGGGTAGGTGCATTCACTATGTGTACATGTGAAGAGCCCAGAGGTTGGTATCAAATTTTCTTCCCCTTATTGCTCTCCACTTTACTGTTTGTTTTTGACACTGTGTCCGATTTAACCTGATACTGGCCAGCGTGTGCCACCACCCCTGGCTTTTTGTATGGGTGCTACAGATCTAAACTTGGGTCTTCATGTTTGTATACAGCAAGCACTTAACTGACTGAGCCCCTCATTTGCTTTTTCGTGGTTTCCTATAGAGTATAATCATCATAATTCAGTTTCACTCCTAAATTCAGAGTAACTGTCTCTTCAGAACTGCCATTGTCATCTAGCACTTAAAGTAATCAGTTTCAATTGCAGTGCCTGTCTTATCTATTGTAGGCCATGTTGTTTTGATAACTTTGCTTTCTCTTTAGAAGCTTTAAGATCTTATATACGTGTGTGTGTGTGTGTATTCATAAATTTCATGAGAATCTGTTTAGGTGTGGGCTATTCACTTAGTTGACAACTGAATAATTAATGGACTTGTTCAAACTAAGTATATGCTTTTTAATCAGGTAACAGAAATATAGAGTGTTCTAGGAAATTCCCTTGGCCTTATATTCCAATCCTTACAAAGGCAGATTAATTCCAATAATTTTATTTCTAATTTCTAAAGACTCAATTTTGCTTTATGAGTGTTATAATAGTCTGTTCTGGAAGTTATCATATCTCCACCAAGGTCAGCTTTAGTCTCTTGGTCTTTTTCTTTCCTTTCTCCAAAATCCTACCTCCTCATTTCTCATTTTCATTTTATTGTTTTCCAAGATACAGAATTTGTTAACATTTACATTATGTCTTTCTCCCAACTGAATATGAGTTCCATGAAGGTGGGAACCCTTCTATTTTCTTCACTATGGTATCTCCAGTGTCTAAGAACTGTGTGGCACACAGTAAGTAATGTTTCTTAATAGAAAAGGAAGGGAAGTACAGTACTGCATGTCAAGTACAGCATTGTAAGGTCTAAATATTCCACTAATAGACATAAAAGCCTCTCTTCCCAATAGAAATCCTTCCTGAATGATGTTTTATATGCACTTATGGAAGCTAACTGTACCAGCTTGAACCTACTGAAGTTTGTACTTTGTAAGGCTCATTCATAGTAATCAGACCTGTGCTCTTCTGTTATGAAAGGGAAGATGAATCATGTTAGCCCTGCAAATTTCTTCAAAACCAGAAATATTGGGCAAAAAAAATAGTAAAAATAAATCAATAAAGAAGCTTGAGGAAAAAATGAAGCATTGATTATATTGGCCAAATGTGATAGAGAATGGCATTCATCACTGGTCTGAAAGAACTATTTCAAACCCAAAGACAGAGTATAGGAAAACACCAACAAAGGACTGTGCAAGGTTACAGATAGAGCACTTGTGTTCTGAAGAAGTTATAACACTTTTATTCACAGCACAGTGCAGTTTATACAGCTGCAAATCAGATGCATGAAGAAGAAAATCAGATCTGCTTCATGTTCTACCATTTCCTAATTCTTGGTATTAGTGTACTATTATTAGCACATGTCTGAATTGGGAGTAACTTTTTCTATTTCTTCCCTTCTAAAACTTCCTCTATCATATCAAATCAGTTAAGACTAGTCATTCATTGTACAAAATGTCTTTGTATCGTCTTTTTTCCTTCCAATTCAGTCTTTATTACATTACAGCTAGTAGATTCTAATAATTACCTGTTTCTCTAGTCTCTCCTTATTGCAAACTGACCTTTTCAAAGGCACCATAATAATCATAATAAGCAAAAATAGTGCTTCTGACATTTCACTTCCCCAAAACAAAGCTCTTCATGGGTTCCCCAACTAATTATTCTAATTCATTGAATCCTTATCATTCTCATTCACACTTAATGAAGACTTATATGGCAGACATTGAGATATATATATATACACATACACATGTGTATGTGTATATATATATATATATATATCCTTTTAATGTTATTTAGTCTCAGCATAACTATAAAGTAGCCATACTATTTTTCCTGTTTAATTTCTCAAATGTGTTCCAAAGCAAATGTGTTCCAAAGCAGACCTTTGGAAAATTCCTTAATGAAAGTGGGCACAAATTCCTCCTCTTCTTACAACTACACCCTTTTAGCTACCACTCCTTATTAAAAAAGATTTCTATTTCTGTGAGGTTAGGGAGACGGCTTAGTACTTAAGAGTACTTTCTGCTCTTCCAGAAAACCTGCTTTGCTTTGCAGCACCCATGTCAGATGACTTATAAGCATCTATAACTCCAGCTCTTAAGTATCTAGCACTCTTTGCTTTCACAGGTACCTGTACTCCTGTATACCCACTTACACCTAGTTAAATAAAATTAAGTCTAAAAATCTTTTTTCAGAGATTTGTAATTCCATCCTCTTTACTCTGGGATGGCCAAGTGACTGCTTTGTCCTACAGAGTGGAGTGGTTGGTATCTTCCTTCTTGTCATCTTGGGCATTGTTCTTGATGTGACATGAAAGGAAGCCATTTTTACTCATGGAGTATGAGAAGTCACAAGGTGAATGGAACTAAAGAAGCCAGCTGTCAACTACCTGCCAGAGGAACGAGTGAGGCTAGCTTCCTACAGTATGGCCCAACGGTAGCACTGTAAGAAACAGCGCCCGGTCAAGGTGGAGCTCGGTGTCAGAGCCTGGCATGAGGCAAGGCTTGGGCTCTACCTCCAGTGCTGAGGAAAGGAGCAACTAGGATTACGGCCCAGTGTGTTTTCTAAATCACACACATGAAATGACCAAAAAGGCTACCTTCCTCTAAGAAATCACTTTCAATTCTTAGTAAAATTTGATACCATCCAGATTTATCCACAATTGCATATGGCATATTTTCCCACAGAATTATTGTTATACATGTAGTAAATTGAATTCTCCAATTCATAAATTCCTTGGAATGTAGAACTGTTGCAACAAGGCATTCCTTTACCAAGATTACTTCTCATTATCTGAAGAAGACACTCTCTACAGGGTAAAGCAGATGTGACACACGAGGAAGAGCTGGGCTCTCAGTGTGGACGACTATTGCTTAAATGATACTTAAGTCACCTCCTTTTCTTCATTTAATCAGACAGCTCATACCTGGAATTAGCCTGTTTCTCGATCAATATCATTCAGTATTTGTTACCTACAGATTATTCTCTCTGCCCTCAAGAGACTATCTGAGACATTTGGGCTGAAATTTAATATATCTGTATGTGTGTCTTATTTCTCCAGCATGAATTTATGTAAAATCATATTACTTTGAACTTTTTCTATCTTTTTTTTTAACCAAGGAAAGTTACGAAAGGATAGACATACCTATATTTATTTTAGATGTTATTATTTTTCCTGTTCTTTAACTTAAGCATTATTTTTATTAAAATATAAAGTGCTCTTTAAGCATATAAACAAAGTTTATAAACCTGTTCATTTCACACTTTAAAAAGGAAATGAAAACATTAAAACAAGTAACTTAAACACTGCATACTAATATGCCATAAAGACTTATTGAAGAATTCTAGTGAATAGATACTGAAAAGAAGAATAGTTCTGCCAATTTTATCTATTTTATAATATTCAACTTAATTTTAAACTTTACTTCAATATGTTAGGTCTACTAGAACTATTTTTGTTTTTACGACTTGGCTTGAGGATTACATGCTGAAACTGATGAATAATGAAAAAGATTTAGTCTTCATATCAGATGGCTCTTTAATTTAGGCAAGAGTAGCTCCTCAAAGTGCAAGTATAATTCTTCAGAACAACACTATCAGTGGTAAACTAGTTAAAAGGTCACCTTCTAATGAAACATGTTGCTTACATTTGCATATAAACAAGGGAAGAAAAGAAAAAATAAGTTAGAGAACTAGAATAGCATAGGCAAGTGGGAATCTTAAATGTGTGTGTGTGCATGTGTAACTATAATAATCAAGGGAATTCATCTATTTGAGAGTGGGGGAGGGCTTTTGGAGGAAAGGGAAAGGAAAAAATACAAAACTCAAAAAATCATCAAAAGAATAATCTAATTTAAAAATATTGAGTACAGACCTAACTAAACAGAACTCTCAACAGAGGAATCTAAAATGGCTGACAGACACTTAAGGAAATGCTCAACATCCTTAGCCATCAGAGAAATGCAAATAAAACAACTCTGAGATACCATCTTACACTTCTAAGAATGGCCCAAGATCAAAAACACTGATGACAACTTATGCTGGAGAGAGGATGTGGGGTAAAGGGAGCACTCCTCCATTGCTGGTGGGAGTGCAAACTGGTACAGCCGTTTTGGATAATCAGTATGGCAATTTCTCAGAAAATGAGGAAACAACCTACCTCAAGACCACTTTTGGGTATGTACCCAAAAGATGCTCAATCATACCACAAGGACATGTGCTCAACTATGTTCATAGCAGCATTATTTGTCATAGCCAGAACCTGGAAACAACCTAAATGCCCCTTGACAGAATGGATAAGGAAAATATGATTTGTTTACATAATGGAGTACGACAGCAGAAAAAAAAATGACATCTTGAAATTTGCAGGCAAATGGATGAATCTAAAAAACATCATACTGACCCAGAAAGACAAATATAACATGTACTCACTCATAAGTGGCTTTTAGACATAAAGCAAAGAAAAACCAGCCTAAAATTCACAATCACAGAGAACATAGAGAACAAAGAGGACCCTGAGAGAGATATACATGGATCTAATCTACATGGGAAGTAGAAAAAGACAAGATCTCCCGAATAAACTAGGAGCGTGGGGATAATGAGGAGGGTAGGAGAGTGGGGAGGAATGGAGGGGAGTGTAGAAAACTATATAGCTCAGTAAAAAAGAAATTTTTATTTAAAATATATTAATGCCTTTCAAAAAACTACGAGAGATGACAGAAGACAAATGAGGCTCCTATAAATAAAGTTTGATTTATATAAATTCTTGACCAGGTCACATTCCTTATAGCACAATAATTTATAACTTGTGCTGTGAGTATGTAAGTATTAACAGAGGAGGGGTTAATCATCACTGTCTTGACCCCTAATGTGAATGGAGATTATAAACGTGACTACATGAACTCTGATCTTTTCACACCTCCTAGCCACATTCTCAACCAACTGCCTCTGCCATCTTCAGTTACACATGAAATAACCTCAGATGCCTGTTCCGGTACATTTTTGGATTTGTGTCAACATTTATTAGAATCTTCAAACAATCCTGTCATCCTAATTTAAATAGAATTAGTACACGTTCACATCAAATAATTCTGTTACCTTCCATTCTGCTCCCTTTAAGCCTATTTTTTCCTCTTTTCAGGTTTTTTGATTCTACTTGCATATACACCCACATACACACATATGAAAATTTAAAGCCAGATTCATGTAATGAGAGAGAAGATGCAATACTTAGCATTCTGTTGGAAGCTCTAGTGAGAATTTTACCTTGAAGTCTAGCACTATTTTCCCAATATTACAGAGAACTCCCTTTGCTGCGAGTTAGGTAGGGTGGCTTCCTGTTACTTAAGGCTGAATTGCCAACTGAGCAGGACAGAATGTTTCATGGCAACTGGCAAAAAAGATTATCAAGAAGGATCTGAACATTATGGACATATAATTTTAATTACTAATTGTAAGTGGAATATTACTTTAAAGAATATTATTAACTACATTTATATATTAAGAATTCTAGTATTTCTCTGGAGAAGACTTTTATATCTCATCCATGCCTGTCAATCCGCAGCATACAGGACAACTTTTGGGAGTTGGTTCTGTCTACTGTGGGTTCACTTACACTGCAAGTACACAATTAGTCATGTAGTTGGTCTGGCCAAAATGTTCAGAGTACCTAATGGTTTATTGCAATAGTAATGACATTAGGGTAAAGATTAAGTCCAGAGAACTAAAGTTAAAACTGTGTCCTTAGTGTCAGGATCTCAGAAGCCCTTTACTAGGACTTCAGAGAAGTGCCACATAGTAGAGCTCATTCATATCCCACAACTTGGGAAGCAGATGCAAGACTTGGCAAGTTCAAAAACAATGAGCCACTTCCATGAGTGCAGACTTTAATTAACGAGTCTGCTATGTGTCTACTTTTATTTCAAAATTAATGTATGCCACACATTTCCCCAGACTGTAGTTTCTTTCCTGCCTAGCCCTGTTGAGTATTTGTAGAACAAACTAATAATTTTATTTACAAAATTATACTTTTTAATATAGAGGAACTATACCTGAGAAGCCATACCTACAGTCTCAATGCAGGTACCTGGACATGTTACTTGACGGCATCTGAGACTCAAACTTAAGTCTAACATCATAAATGACATGATATGATACTAGTAAATCTGGGGGAAAGGTTGAGTGGGTAGGAAATGTTAATCATTGGGATCCAGAGAATGGACTGATAGTTTCAAATGATGACACCCCCCCGAATCATGTTTTTAGTATTCTTGTCCTTCTATAAACCCTCCAAAATTAAAACCCACATTAACTCCTATTTGTCAGTAAATTCCCAATATTTACATTTTGGAAAGTCTGGACCGCAAGGTAAGAAGTTTGACTTATTCTAAAGAAATCATCCTGTGTGAAATCAGAGTCTCACTCAACCCTCGGGAGAGAAGCTTCTTGCCGTAGATGGGTATTAACTCAAATATCCACAACTGGAAATGTGCAGAGAATGAGACTTTGGGGCAGTCAGTCCCAAATGGGATGTCTTCATCAAAGGCCTCCCCTCAAGACTTAGGGAGCTATGCAGAAGAGGAGGGAGAAAGATTATAAGAGCCAGAAGTGATGGATGACTCCAATAAAACAGTATCTTCCAGACATAGCAGAACTAATGCATGAATTCACAAAGATCATGGTAGCATGCACAAGACCTGCATGGGCTCATGCCAGAAAGTGTCCTAGTACTAAGATGGAAAGTGGACACAGGGTCCCATCTCTAACCAAGAAACTATTTGCAACTGGTGGTTGCTGGCAAAGGGAAAAGGAAGAAATGTCACTTGATTTATCAAAAACACTTCAGAGCAGACCCCATGCCTGGAAGTAACTGACCAACACAAAACAAACTCCATGGTTTGTTTTTGGGTTTTGTGTGAACTTTTTTTTTGGTCTAATTTTTTGTTTGCTTTGATTTTCATTTTTTTAAGAGAGAAAAGAACAAAGTTGAGGGAGTAGGGAACTGGGGATGATCTGAGAGAAGGGAAGAAAAACATGATCAAAATATATTGTATGAAAAAGTGTTTAAAGAAAATGAAGCTTTAAAGAAGAAAAGGAGGGCCTGGAGAGGTGGACCAGAGGTTAGTCCAAAGGATCTGAGTTCAGTTCTACCACCTATAACAAGTGACTCACACGCACCTGTAACTCCATCTCCATGGAATTTAACATCCATTGTCTTCATGGGCATCTGCACACATATGCAACACTAGCCCCAAAACAATATGGACATGAAAAGAGGCCTAGCAAGCAGCATCAGTAAGACTCCACATGGTTTATCCAATTATTACTATACTTATTACCAAAGAGACCTTAGGCAGAAGTGTAAGAACCACTACTTAGGTAATCTACAGAATCATGAAAGCTAAAAATAAACATTTCTAAGCCTCTGTTCTCTGGATTGGTTACTAAAACAGGTAACTAAAACAAGAGGAATGAGCCAATCTGAAAGTGTGCTATGTGACATCATGTCTATGGGAAAGTAAATGGCATGATGACATCACCTGTTTATATACCTGATAGTCACTACCATGATCAAGATATGAAGGTGTTACCACAATACTAAGTCATAGTACCTTTTCTCTGGCCAACCTGATAACTCTCCCACAAAATGTACTGAAAATAACTACAATGTCTCTTACCAGGAATACGTTTTACCGGTACACTTTCCTTGCTTTCCAGCTGTCAGATGGCATACCCTGTATGGCACTTTTTGGTCTTACATAATTTTATAAGCCAGCTCATGCTAAATCTATTTATGATTTTTGTCTTTACCTCTTTCCTACTAATCTCTCAGAACTTACAACCTATAAAAACTACCTGAATCACTTTGAATGCATAGATATTTTATTACTCCTAGTTAAGTTTATTAGTTGCTGGGTTTCAGGAATAAATAGTGTTGTTATATAGTTTTAGTTGTATTTCTTTGATGAATAATGTCTTTTACACTTTGAAATTTATTGGTGGCTGAGATATTCAATTTTATTAAAGCTATACAAATTGTATATATTTTTACTGACAAAGATTTTATTTTGATAACATGGAACATACTACTAGCCATTTTAACCATTATAGCCTATGATTCTGTGTATATGCCAATTTTTAATTAGTCTATTCTAGAACATTTTAGCAATATATAAATATATATTCATTCTGTATTCAAAAATTTTGATATATACATACACTCTGAAATACACAAACACATACTTTAATATATGCGCATATAGTCAGGCATGGTACCACACACCTTTGATCCCAGCACTCAGAGAAAAACGCAGGCAGATCTCTGAGTTCCAGGCCCATCTGGTTTACATAGCGAGTTCTAAGACAGCCAGGACAACACAGAAACCCTGTCTCCAAAAAAAACAAACAAAAACCAACATGCATATATATGTGTGTGATATATGTATACCAAAGGTCTTCACTCGGTGTATGTATACTCTCAGACTTAGTAAAAACAGTTGTTGAAAATAATAACTTTATCAAGAGCCAAATTAGCAATGTTTTCTAGTGATATGTTTATTGTATTTAGGAAACCACCTAGCCGAGAACTTTTTTTTTAGAAACCTGTTTTGAAATTTAGGCCCATTATTTACCTTCAAGATCTACAACAGAATTTTACTATTAATTCATTTCTTGCCTGAAAAACAGGATTTCTTAACATCAATCATATCACATCATCTCTGCCCTTTTCAGTGAGAGCTACATATTTCAAGGAGATCCACATCCCAAGATCAAACTGTTCTTTGAAGACTCTGGATCATTCTGGCCTTCTATCTTCTCTTTGTCTGGCTTTTGCTGAGATGTTTGCCTTTACCCACAAATAAAATACCCTTGGCTCACTCCAAGGCATGATGCTGAATACGTGTACACACACACACCTTCCCCCAGAAGATGCAAATTTCCCAAGTTATTAAGTTCTAGTTCCTTTTTACCTAATAGTTCCTTACTCAATTACCTCTTTTCTCTTGTGGCTTACCAGAAACAGCCAGGATGAACTACATCACATCTCCCCAATTTGCTTGCAAATTTCTTTTATTAAATATTGAAATTCACTGCCTCAGTACCTATGTAAAAAGTGGTCCTGTGTATTCCTGCAATCTCAACTTTGGAGACTGGGGAAAATAAACAGATCCTAGGAGTTTCCCAGCCAGACAGCCTAGCCCAGAAGGGAGCTTCCAGTATAGTGAGACCTTATCTCAAGGAAATGAGGTTGGTAGCAACAGAAGAATGTATTGTGACCACTGCAAACATGTCTGCCCTCACATTCATGTGCAAGCACCACACACACACACACACGCATATGACTTTCACATTTCCTAGCAACGTTTTAAAAATGGCAGCACATATTTTCTAAGATGTCAGCAGCCTTATTATCCTCTGCACTTTCTGAACTTAGAAAAATCTAGGTTGTTTTCCATTATCCATCTTACACTTTTTTCATTCTTTACCTATTAACTGCAAAGCAACTGTGTTATAGGTGCATATACTCTTGGGGCTGCCATTACAAGATGCTCTAAATGGAGGGGTTGAAAATTCATTTCTCCTAATTTTGGCATCTCAGTTTTAATAGGGCAAACTTACAAAGGTTCTAGGAGGAAATGCTCTTTTGCTTCTTCCACTTCCCGAGACTTGTATCATCCTTGATTTATCGTAGCCTAACTCCAGTCTGCTTTTATTTCCACAATGCCTTCATCTCCTCTTTGTTTTCCAAAACTCTACTTTCTTTTCTCTTATAATAAGATGTATCACTGGGTTTAGAACTCAAGTCCAAAATGATCTTGGTATTAAGTTCCTTAATTAAATTTTCAAAGATTCCATTGCTATCACATTTTAGCCCATAGTCACACTCTTAGAAACTAGGTTTCAGGACATGGGCGTCTTTGGGGATATAAATGTCAATATCACAGTTATTTAAATGTTTTATTTCCATATCTTCTTCTATAGTTATAATTAAAAAATCACCTATACTTCTTTATTCTTATACAGTTAAGATACTCCCCCTTCCCTTCCCCTCATCGCTGGCCATTTCCAAGATTTGTCTTTTGATTCTACAGTTTGAATAGGTAGATAAATGGATGGGTGGATGGATGGATAAACAGGTAGGTATTCAGGTTGAAATTCTCCTTTTTACATGTTTGATTTGTTGCTTGCCATTAATTTTGGAAATTTCATTATTTCAAATCTTTCTTTTGTCACATTCTCCTTTTCTTTCCTTTTGGTATTCCAATACATATCTAACACCATCCGAAATTGCCTCAGAATTCTTACATGTTGTTTCACTTTTTAAAAATTCCCCTTTCTGTTTGAATTTACATTCCTGAAGTCTGTGCTATGTGTGATGATCTTTCCTTGGCCATGTTCAGACCACAGATGAGCTTACCAATGGCAAACTTAAGTTACAGTGTTTTTAATTTGTAGCATAAATTTCTGGTTCCTCTTGATTTGCCATCTGTTTACATTGCAAATCTATTATGTTTTCTACTTTATATATTAAAGGTCCTAATAAAACATTTTAATTAAGATTTTCCATATGACAATCTAACTCCTTTTGTGTTGAGGTTAGGTCTAATAATTGGTTTGTCTCTTCAGTATGTGTTCTTCCTACTATGACTTGAGAGTTCTGTTGAATGCTGAGCATGATATAATGTAACAGGAGGTAAGTAAACCTTTTATTATTGTGTTATATAAAAGTAACTGCTATTGCTAGAGATGCCAGATATAGTACATATTCATTGTTAAAGTATGAGTTGCATTATGACATTCTTATGTATATATGAGATGTTCTTTGATTTTACCTATTTCTTTTGCCCTTTCCTGTTTCCATTCCTCTCTCCTACTGATACCCTTTTTCTTCCCAAATAGTCATACTTTTTATTTACAAGTTGTTTTTTTCAGTCTAGATTCTATATATGAGAGAAAACACGAGACAATTGTCTTTCTGAGACTGTTTTATTTTCTTAACACAATATTTAGTTTGATCCATTTTCCTGCAAAAGAATAATATGCATCATTATGACTAATGTGTGTCTGTGTCTGTGTGTGTTCTTTGTCCATGAGCATGTGGAAAGCCGGGCTGGTTAAATGACTGAGGAATTATAAAACGTGGTAGGTTAAGCAGAGATGCAGTTGGTTATCTTACCAGCATGCTAACAAAGATTCCTCTAGGTATATGTCTAGGAGTGGCAAAGAGGAACCTGAGATTATTCTATTTTTGGTTTTTTGATGAATCTCCATACTGATTTATAAAGGACTTTGGGTAGTATACATATTTTCACAATATTAACTCTGCTGATCCATTGACATATGATGTCTTTCCATATTCTACTATCTTCTTTGGTTTATTTCATCAGTGTTTTACAGTTTACACTTCTATGGTTAGAATTATTTATTTCTATATTTGAAGCTAATGTGAAAAATTATTTTCCTGATTTCATTCTCAGCATGATTATAACTGTATATTTAAAATTATTTTGTATGTTGATTTTGTACCCCACTATGTGTTGGAAATATTTATCAGATCAAAAAGTTTTATTGGGGAGTCTTTATCAAGGTCTTTTTTATTTTTATTTTTATGTGTGTAGGTTTTTGCCTGCATGCATTTATGTGCACCTTGTGCATACCTAGTATTCACAGAAGACAGAAGAGGTCACCAAATCCCCTGGAACTGATATTACACACAATTGTGAGTTGCTATGTGGGTGCTGGAAATTGAAACCTGGTCCTCTGGAAGAGCAGAGTGTTCTTAATTGGCTGAGCCATTTCTCCAGCCCCTATCAAGGTCTTTTTAGAATCAAATCATTTGCAAATAAGGCTAACTGAATATTTCATTTTTAAAAAAGTTGTAATCATTTAATTTCTTTCTCATGCTTTATTGATCTAGATAAGAATTTCAGTGGTGAATTAGTAAAAATGGAGAGATTTGTCTTGTTTTTGATTTTAGGGAAAATGCTTTTATTTTTTTCCCCATTTTGTGTATTATTGGCTATATATTTGTCATGCTGTGTGTGTCTGTAATATACCATAAACACATTGGTTTCATTCCAGAGATTTAGGAATGGTTCAACATAAGCAAATTAATATAACACATACATATACAACACTCAGGAACACAAATCTCATGATTGTCTTACTGTCTCAATAGATACAGAAAAAGCCCTTGAACAAGTTTAATGTCACTTTTTATTTTTTAATAAAATCCCTGAAGAAATCTGGAGTAGAAAGAACATAAACATCCTCTATCTATATTTAGGTAGTTGGTAGATGATTAGATAGACAGATAGATTAGATTAGATTGGATAGATTAGATAGACAGAGAGAAGCCCTAATTTCTTGGATGATATTAGCCCATGCTTTTCTGGCTCCTCAAACTTTTGTTGAAAGGAGATGTCTAATGTTATTCTGATAGAAATGCCTTTGTAAGCATATTGACATTTTCCTCTGGTAGCTTTTTGCTGTGTTGTATTTGACAGTCTTGCTATGTCACCCTTCAGTGTATTGTCAATGTACAAACTCACCAGTGACTAAAACCCTCAGTCTCTAAGTGCCAGAATAATGATGGGGGACAGCAGAACTAGCTTCCTCGTGTATGTAATAGTGATTGTGCTACTCCTTGCCGTTAGCTCTGATGTGGCATGGAGAGCTTCTGCCCCTGCCGTATTTTGTAGTAATTCTTAGTGCCTCCAGTTCTAGTTTGTCTATATCATTGGTTTGAGAAATTTTTTTGTTACTCTACAATTGATTAGGTTTTTCTGATACCTTTGTCTTGAAACTCTACTCTTTTATTACATGTACACTTGGGTTTGAGCTCTTCCAAAGTTTTTCGAAGTCATAGACATCCTGCCTTTTGTTTTTTTTTTTAACTCATCTCTAAATGTACTCTTGACCTTGATTTTGTTTTTATCCCTGTGTACTTTCTTCTGCTTGATTTAGTCTGTTAGTAATAGTTCCACGTGGTTTATTATAATTTATTATTAGTACTATTATTTGTTTGCTATTTAACTTATTTCCTTGCTGAATTTTCAATCCATGTTGCAGACTTTCTATTTCTAGGTCCTGAATTGATGTCTTCTTTAAAGTCATTGATCAGATTTAAAAGTGGGCTTTTGATTTTTTGTCTTAGGTTTCAAGTGTTTCAGCATCTTTGGTTTTACCTATCTTTAAGGAGTCTTACTGTCTAAATTTTTCATACTTCTCTTGCTATTATACTATGACCTAGACATCTATTGGGATGTATATACATTTTTCTCTCCCTTATATATTCACAACTTTTAAGAGGATAGTTTTCTCTTGAGCTTACATTCGCACTACTCTTTAAAAGAGATGAAGCAGAGATTCATAACAAAACAATTATTTGTCCAGAAAACAGTTATTAAATTATTAAAATGCATATGACTACCTACATCCTTAGTAAGGTTATAAAATATCTCTGATCCTAGCTATATACAAACAAGGGAGTTAAACATTATTAATGCTAAAGTCACTAATAGTAAATAAAAAGAGTGGAGGACTTGGAAAGGGGTAAAAGAGAAAGTAAGGAAGGAGTAGAAGTAAAAGCATATATAGGAAAATATAGCAGAGGTAGGAAGAAGACTGAAACTACAGAGACAAGCAAGTCAATCATAAAAGCAAAGATAAGGGAATAAATAGAAAAACAATACAAAAGCCAGTATTTCCTCCCTGCTGAGATACTTTGCATTGTCTTTTTAACTCATGCTGCAAGTTTTTTACCTCCTGGTTCACTTCAAAAGCCCTTTAGGTCCCCTCAGATCTTTAGCTAAATTCTGTTCTCGCACTGGAGCTCCTTTAGCTTGGTAATAAAGTGTGTAAAAAAGGAAGTGTTTTTTAATTTCATTATTAAATCTGTCTTTTAGTATATCCAAGCCTTTAAACTATGAATTTAACAACTGTTTCTAATTTACATGCAAACACAGTCACTTAACTGAGAGATAACCAGTAATAAAAATGGAAAAGATGTTCTTCCCTCAGATGGTAAAATCTTTCTCCTAAAGCTCTTTATTACAGATAATGCCTAAGCTCATTTCACATTGGTTCTCTTCCTCCTTACATGCTAGAGCCATAGCAGTCCCCTTTTAGCTTTAAGTTTTAAAATGTGTGAGTCCATGAATGAAGAGGTCCATGTGGCTCATGTACCGCATGGCTTCGGCGACTGTAAACAGAATTTGCATGTGACTCTCGATTTTCCTATCTCCCAGTATTTCAGGGTAGCAATAGCTTAGCAATCTCAAATCTCTGACAGATCCATGAAAAGGAATTAGTTTTTAAGTTGCTCACTGTTTTAGTCTAAAGTAAACAGTGATATTGTCTCCTTTCTTTGTATGCTGGAACTGCAACCACAAGTCCTACAAATGTCCTTAATATTTAAAAGTTCAAACACTTCCCCCTTGTTGTCACAGAGTAAGAAATATCTCCTATGTTCTCTCTACTACAAGAGCTCTCAGCCCTCTCCATTCCATGGCTACTTCTCTTTGTTACCCTGTATCAACCAGTGAGTGTATGGAAATGTACTTAAAGTCTGTACCTTCAATTCTCCAAAGGATGACAAAGAACTAATACCATTCTAGATGACAGGAGATAATTTATTATTATGTGTTGGCCACTGGTCATTGATATTTCAGTGGTGCTGCCTAAAATAGGTTGGTTTCTGATTAACACAACAATAGTTACTACATTCAGAAAATTCAACACTGGCTTTTGTTTGTTTGCTTGCAGTGCTAGGGATGAAGCCAGAATATATGGTTTATGGATGGTAGACTGGGGATGTAGCTCAGTAGATATATATCAACCATACTTTAGTTTTCTCATTGTTCTAAGAAAAACTGTGCCTCTGGCAATATTCTGCTCTGTATTACACATTAATCCTTTGTCATATATCTTAATATTTCAATCAAGAACAATTCTTCATGACATGACACTGACAACTTGTAGTGGCATTTCAGTTGTATTTTAATAAATAAAGCTCACCTGGGGATCGGGAGAGTAAGGCTGGTCAGCCTTACAGACCAGCAGTGATAACACACACTTTCAATCCCAGGAGCCACACTAGTTGCCATAGAAACTGGGCAGTGCATGCTTTTAATCTCAGTGGTGCACACCTTTAATCCCAGAACTAGAGAGGATTATAAAATGGGAGGAAACAGCTATCAAACACAGTCTCATTCTGAGATTCCTGGAGGCAGGATCACCATTTTCAGACAGACAGTGGCTGGCTGTTTTGCTTTTCTGATCTTCAGGCTGAACCCCAATTTCTCTGAGTCTTTATTAATTATGCTTCATTTTAAGTATTCCAAGCTAGTTGTTTCTCAGTTGCACATTTCTAAACTTGGCTTTGTCTCATCATTATGCATACTTAAGTTAGAATGATACACCTTTGCATAATACTGTATCTTTCTAGTAGGCAACTCTGGCTTTGACAACTTGGGTGATATATTTTCTGATTGTCAATAATACAATTATTATGAACCCTTGGCAACAGGCAGGAAGGGTGGTTGTACTTTTAAGTCTATGCAGATATCCTGTCTACAATTGCCTCCTCAGGCCTCACCTCAGGCTGTTATTAATCTCTCACTATTCTTGCCCAGCCATCCTTTCATTTTCTCACCCATTCTATTTATCAGCGCCCTGTCCCGTCTGCCTACTTACCAGCCACTCCATCCTTTCTGTGTCATCACTGTGAACTCATGGGTTTTTTTGTTTTCTGTTGGGCTGTTTGGAGACACTGTGTCATGTAGGCCACACTGGCTTGGACCTCTTTATGTAGCCTAGGATGACCTTGCATTTTTAGTTGTCATTATCTTGCCTCCGCCTCCCAAATCCGAGATTCCCTGGGGCATGGTGAATGCTTACCAAACACTCGTACCAATTTAGCCACATCCCTATCCTTCTCATGTTTTTAGTAATTCCTCACTGTCCTTACTGGGATGGGGATATAGCTCAGTTGGTAAAGTACTGGCCTAGCATTCACAAAGTTCGGATTCAATTCCCAGCATACTGATAATCCAGGCACCCCAGAGGTGGAAACAGGAGAATCAGTTCAAGATCATACTTGGCTACACAGTAAATCAAGCCCAGACCCTGTTTGGGAGGGAGGGAACAAATTAAAGTTTTCATACTCAAATATTCCCACATTTGTCCAGAAGAAGCCTAGGAAAAGCTAGTTCCTGCATTCTTTACCAAGATTCCATCATCTTTGGTCTTTGCCACTACTCTTATACCTTGTGTTTACCTGAGTCAACATTTCTAACACAAATATGAGGCACATTTCATTATTACTTTACCTGAATGTTTTAAAGATCACCTTGACATTTCATTTTCTTTAAAAATTAGTTTAATTTACTTACAAAACAGCAACCTACATTTATTTTTTTAAGCCAGGGCTTGGTCATAGCTCAGTGTAGAGTGCAGATTTAGCTTTCAGGAGCCCATGTTCAATTTCCAACAGCAAAGAAAACAATAATAATTATTTTTTTAAAAAAAATGAGAAGAGAGATTTTAGAATACACAGAGTTTACTGCTATGTTCAAAAATACTAAATCCCAATTTTTATTGTCAGTATCTATTATTATCTAATTTACAAACTATATTTTAAGCTTTCTGTATGTAATTGTTCTATCTATACTCATACCCAGTTGCACTCAAAATATACTGACAGTAAAATCTTTCTTCATGTTTTCCCAAATGCAGCCTTACCTGAGGAGTCCAGTAAAAAGTGGGGCTCAATCTGTAGAGTTTTCTTTTATGGAAACTCTGAAGGGGTCTTGTTCGGGCAGCTGTACTCATGATAGCCAAGGATGGAGATTTCAGTCTTGTCCTGTCTTTTCGCCTTTTCTTACTGTGCTTCTGATTAAGTAACCAGCTGGAGGAGGAGAGCTCATCTAAATTCTCTGAAGCACTGAAATGTATGAAATAATTGGAGATGGGGGGGTAAAATAAAATGAACAGAAGACAAAGAAAACTAAATGTGAATTTTCTTGGTTTATTATGATAGAAGAGTATTCATTTAGTCAATTTGTGATAACAATATGTAAAATAATTAATATTAATAGAGAATTACATTGTAAAAATATAGAAATAATTTCTATTTTCTGCTGCAAAAGGTACATTTTCAAAGTTAAAATGTTTTTAATATAAGATGAATGTTTCTTGTAAATCAAAAATTCACAGATGACATAGTTTAAACTATTTATGCCAATTTCTTTTCATGTTTGGATAAATTATATCAGAACTTAAGGCTTAAAAAGTCCCAAGGTCTCCTAACTGCATTTTAAATTCCTCTTAAATAAGCAAGCTTACTGCATTTCAAATTTTAGTGAATTCTGAAACAGCTACAATCCTATTATAGCTTAGAAACTTTTAAAACTTATGATGTTAACTTACAACTATAAAATAATGAAATAAGCTATATATGGAAAATAAAATTTTATAATTACTTTATAGCAATTTTTAATATTATATTTAAGGTTTTGTGAACTCATGTTCCCAGAAAAAAAAAGACACCTATCTTAAAGATTTTACAAGCTGACAGGTTAAAACTTCATGATTATGTTGGAATATTACACATCAAGAGAAAAATTAGGTGGTATCTTTTGTTCATTAATAGCCATTTATTATCCATTTCTGAATCTGATCTAGTTTTATTTTGACAAGCAGTAAAAAAAGAACCTTTGGAATATATTAATAAATAAGTTATTGCCTGCTGTGGCATAATGCTCTTGTACACTGTAATGATTTGTCACTCGTATTGGTCTAATAAAACGCTGATTGGCCAGTAGCCAGGCAGGAAGTAAGGCAGGGCAACCAGACTAAAAGAATTCTGGGAAGAGGAAAGGCCAGATGCTTCCACCAGCTTCCACCAATGCAAAGACTGATAACATCAAGACTCAGCACCTGAAAATGCTAACGCTTTGATATGACTGGCCTACTTGAATCTCCAACCCTATATTTGTTAGGTGCCTTGATGTCTGTGTTTCTTTTGTTCATAAAAATGTTCATGAAATTGTTCCACAGTGAAAAATATCATTCAGGGCAACCTGAATCTGTTCCTAAATGCAATCACTCAGAATAAACTGTCTTAGGAATTTTGGAGAGCTGTTTTATGTTGACACATTTCACTTGCATTATTTATTACATATTAATATACTAATATTTTGTAATATTATACCAATATGTAATATGCTAATATATTAATACATTATATGTACTAATAGAAAGTAAGCTTTTCAACTTTATGCAGACCAATACTAGTTGACTTAGTAGTCAAACATTACATTACATCGAGATAGGCTAGATACACAGGGAATAAAGCGACTAACAGCATACTGGGTAAAAGATGGTACACTGTAGTGTATTATGGCAGAGCATTATGAGACTACTCAACATCTGCTAGGACAGCTGCTGACTACACTTTGATTCATTATAAATACATCTCCAGATCACTAGCCTTGCAAATTTGCTTGCTTCTCTCATGTATCTGACAGCATGCTACATCTGGAAAACCCCACATAAGGGCAGAAATGCTGGGTTAGCCCTATTCCAGGACACACCCACACTCCTTCCTGTAATCCCTCACCTTCTACATTAACTCAAGAATAATCCTTTATCATTTTAAGTTTGGGCAAAAAAGGAGCTACTGGAGATTTGGGATGTTTCTTCCTGAGAAGCTAACTATTACTGCTTTACCACGTAACTCTGCCTTGTAAGAAACTTGCTCCAAATGCCTTACTTATTATTTCTTTAATGGTGACAAGAACCAGGAAACACTGAGTAGAGGTCTCCATTTGTTCCTTTATCTTTGGCATATCACTAACCAAATAACGCTATTTGACTTAAGAACAATTGGTGTTTGCAGTTCTTCTGTGTCTAGGGAAATAGCTCAGTCTGCAGCAACCACATGGTGGCTCATACCCATCATAATGAGATCTGGTGCCCTCTTCTGGCCTGCAGGCATACATGCAGACAGAACATGGTACATATTAAATAAATCAAGGAAGGAAGGAAGGAAGGAAGGAAGGAAGGAAGGAAGGAAGGAAGGAAGGAAGGAAGGAAGGAAGGAAGGAAGGGAGGGAGGGAAAAGAAAAAAAGGAAGGAAGGAAGGAAAGAGCTCAGTTTGTAAAATACCTGCCATGAAGTACAAGAACCTGAGTTTGGATGCCTAGTAAAAGCCAAGTGCAACAGTACTTCTGCTTTTTCATAACCCCAACACTGGGGCAAAAGATAGTCTTAAGTGAAACTGAAAACTCTGCTGGATGATTTCCTCCAGGTTCAGTGAGATCTTGTCTCTGAAAATTTGGTGGCAAGTGCTTGAGGGAGACATCCGGCTTTGACCTCTGGCCTCCACATGCATGCACATACAACCATATACCATATCCCTATACACATTCATACCCACACATGCTACACACAAAGATACTATTTTTATAACAGTACTATTGTGTTTAAATCATATTACATCTACTATAAAAATATTCTTTTAGAGTGATAAAAAATTCAAGAATGTTCACACAGCAACGGTAAATCAGAAAGATCTAAAGAAGTCTGGGTAGTTTATGTCAATAAAAACAAAAAGAAGAATTGAACAGGGAAGATTGTAACTTTAATACATTCAACAACTATGTCAGTGATATTTGTAGCAGTTAGTAATAACACAAACTGTCACCTAAAGTCTTTTGCCAGGCTTGCTGACACCAGTGTGTAATACTAGCTACTCAGGTAGCCTCAGCAATGAATCAGACTGTAAGCTCAAATCCTGCCTGGGATACAGAATAAAGCAAAGACCAGTTTACACAATTTAGTGAGACCTATCTCAAAATGTAAAAAGTACAAAGTGCTGGGATTGTACACCATTCCCAGATAAAAGGGATTTTTCAAGTACAAAGGCAAATATTAGCATATTTAACTAGTCAATAATTGAGATATATAGCTTGTCAAACACTTAATACAGTTCCAGGAGTTTTTAAAAAGTGCATATATGTATATGTTCAAGACAAGGTTTCTCTATGTTACAGCCTTGGCTGTCCTGGAACTCGCTCTGTAGACTAGGCTGGACTTGAACTCACAGAGATCCACCTACACATCTCCCAAGTGCTGGGATTACAGGCATGCACCACCACCACCAGGCCAGAATTTACTTTTAAAATATTTCTGGAGTGAACAATCATGTTAGAAATAGAAATTGCTTAACTGAATTAGCAAAATATTGAGATAATTAAGTCTAGAAATAGGTGGACTTTTAATATATTTTCTGTTTAATGTTTTCCATGAAGAAAAATAAACTGATTATTATAGTGTTATCCTCTGGCTATAAACTTCAAATGGGACTTTTTATTATTATTTCTTTTTGTAGTTGTTTTTGAAAAAAGTTCTTACTATGTAGGCCAAATTTAGCCTCAAACTCACTATGGCCCAAGCTGGCCTGGCCTGGAACTCATGATCCATCTATGCCAGCCTCTAAAGGATTAGGATGACAGACATGCGCCACAACGCCTGCCTAAAGAGGATCTGAAAGCATGAAGACAAAAGAAAAAAACAAAAAACAGAAAGCTACTGTTAACTGTTATTTCTTATCTGAGTTTAAAAAAAGAAAAAAGTAGTGTTATTCACTTCAAAGAAAATTTGGAAACATACACACAAAGGAAAGGAAAACATAAAGGCCTAGGGGATCACTTCGCTAGCATTAGCACGCATGTCTGGATTGTTCAGAAGGCATGTAAGGAGTGTGGTGTGGTGGCTGGAATCTGTAAGCCCGTCAACTGTACAATAAGAGAAGACACACAAATTCTGAGAAGCTAAGCCCATGTGGTGAAGATTACTATCTCAAAAGGAAGCAGGTACCTGAAGGACAGCCTCCACAGTTGTCTTCTGACCTCAGTAAGCATACTGGGAACATGTACACCTAGGTACCGACATATGTATCACCACACATAAATAAAAGCTAAAATCCTTTCTGAACCCAGCCTTCTAAGATGAAATACTGTTTCCACTAACATTTTGCTGTATACCCCTCAAATATTTTTCTAAGAAATCATTGTACAACAAATTTTGTATTCTCATTTTTCCAATTAATAGACCAAAATAAACATGTTATTATAGAATTACATATTTTCTAGACATAATTTTAGCAGTATACCAGTAAATTCCCTGTAAAAAATCATTAGAGATAAAAACGACAAGAAGCCCCCATCATCTCACAGGGAGTGGGGCACTACTAGGAGGTGTGGTTTTGTTGGAGGAAGAGTGTCACTGTGTGCTTTGAGGTTTCCTATGCTCAACATACTGCCCAGTGTCTCAGTTGACTTCCTACTGCCTGCAAAATGTAGAACTCTCAGTTACTTCTCCAGTACCATGTCTGCCTACATGCTGCCAGATTCCCTGCCATGATGATAATGAACTGAACCTTTGAAGCTGTAAACCACCACCTCACATGTTTTCCTTTGTAAGAGTTGCTGTGGTCATGGTGTCTCTTCAAAGCAATGGAAACCGTGTGTGTGTGTGTGTGTGTGTGTGTGTGTGTGTGTGTTTATGATAATAAACATTATTTAGATAAGCAAAATGATATAGAAAATGTATTTAGTCTGAAACCACAACGCTCATTCATCATTTTATGACTCAACTTGTAATTGCCTTTCATCATGGATCCCTAAAATAGGATTTTTGTAAATGAGACTGTCATATTTGCCCTATACAACTGGCAAGTCTTACTTTCCAAGGGAAGCATCAACGATGCAAAAAATGACACTATGTCAAAAATCAACTAAAATCAGTAGAAAGACTACTTTCATGATAGATCCAGGGGAAAATGACTGAGCATAAATAAAACTTCAGAAATATTTTAAAACAAGCTTTCTGAATAGTCAATTAGAAATAAAATTTTTATTTAAGATTTTGTTTCCATTCACTAATATCATTCAAGAATGGGATAGCCATTCCATAATATTAATACTTAATATGATTTTTATCTGGATATACATTTTATTTTTGCTATATTAGAAGGTTCCTAAAATAACTAATAATGTGATTATTAATATAAAAATTAATGTAAAATTATGGTGTTATGTGCCAATCGTCTGTGTCTAACTATATCTAGGGTCTTTTTTAAGTTACAGTAAACTGAAGATCAAGAATAAAGAGTGTACAAAATGGAAGTCACAGTATTAAAGTAATATTTCCATAGCGAATATTATCACTAGTATGATTTTTAGAAGCATTATAATTCCTAAAAATTCCTCATGGATAACTATATTAATCCTATGAACTTATTTATATCTAAAACTGTACCCATGATCTATAATTGTAGTATTGTAATCCTAAAAATGTCTATAACAGGTATAGATTAACAAAATTAAAATAAAGTAAGCCAAATTTAGAAGTCAAACTCTTCAAGTAATACCTACCTCCTTGAAATGCCATTAGCCAAACATTTGTGGCTGCAGGATTTGGAGGAGAGGGGTGAAGAGGTTGGAGACAAGTTGAGAGGGGCAATCAAACTGTTAATGATCTCAGTCAACTGTGCACTCTACAAGGAAACAGTTAACACTTAGTACAGTTAAGCATCATTAAGATCCTGAATTTCTCTCCAAAAGTATACTTATATGCTGTATTATATTTACTGATTTGCATATACTGAACCATCCTTGAAAATGAAGCCTATTTGACCATAGTGTTGGTTTTTTAAAAATCTGTTCATAACGGCCTGCTTTCTCCAACAAGACCCCACCTTATAATTTCTAGCAAATTACATATCTACCACCTAGTTGATCTGGTCAGAACCTTCATGATTCAATCAACTTTCAAGGATTGGATCTATGAGCTAGAGACTAATGTGACTTTTGGAAGATATATATATCTAAACCCTATCAAATAGTTTAAGAAGCAAAACCTTATCTAAAGTTATTTCATAAAGCAAACACTAAGATTACCTGTTTTTCTATGTTTCGAAGAAGTAGCGTAGGGCTGCTGGGTGACATCTCAAAGTCGTGCTCTGGCAAAGTCTCTTCACTCCTTTGGGAAATCTGAGAATTCACTGAAGTGTTTAATGAAGCCGCTTGATTTGATAATTGTATCTGTTTTTTCAAAATGTCTTTTGGCAGCTGACATTCTTCTAAGATCACTACCCCCTAGGGGGTAAAAAACAATAAAAGTGATCACATCCTATTGTCCTCATGGAAAACATAGATTTAAAATTGAAAATACAGTTTATCTCTCTTAAAAAACTGACTGATTGGAGGTGGAGAGATGACTCAGCAGTGAAGAGCATGTACTTTCAGAGCAACTGAATTTGGATCCCAGCACCTATGTCCGGCAGTCTACAATCACCTACAACTCCAGCTCCAGGGGATCCAACATACTCTTCTGGCTTATGAGAGCATGCACACACGAATGCATACATAAACACACACACACACACAATTAAAAAATTATTTTAAAAAAACCAACTTTTTTTTTTAATCCTATGTGATTAGACCACTAGAGTAAGATGATGGACTGGAAACTGTCTTTATATAAATGTGCCATAGTTAAGGAGAAGTGACAAGAAGAAAGAGAGAGAGAGAGGGAGGGAAGAGAGGGGAGGAGAGGAGAGGGAGAGAAACAAAGCAAGCCTTGATCCAAAGAGAAAAGGGAAAAGAGAGTTTGGAAATGTGCCAAAATGTGATGGGGTACCTGAAAATTACAGAGAAACAAATAATAGATCAAAAAGAAGAAAAACCAAACACAGTCTCACCTACCAACCTGAAGAGAGAAGGGAAAAAGGGGCACATCAAAAAGTAGAACTGGGGATTGAGTGCACAGGAATATGCAAATAACTAAAAGGATTTCTCTCAAACTAGAAGAGATACCCAAACCAAGAGTGAATGTAGAAATACACAAAACCAAAAGCCCACTATAACAACTCTAAAGAATAATATTTAATAAATTAAAACATACTAAAGAAGATAAAAGCCCAGATAAAGACTTAAAAAGTTTACTAGCAAAAAATGATCAATGACCTCAAAGAGGACTCAAATAGATAAATGAAGTAAGGAAATCAACTCAAACAGATAAATGAAGTAAGGAAATCAATCTATGACCTGGGGAGAAAAGAGAATAACACATAGGGGAAAATCAACAAAATAGAAGAAAAATTCAGCATGATAATTGAGATTTTTGAGAAAAAAAGTTGGAAATAAAAAGCTCGTAAGTAAATACATGAGAATTAGAAAAGATAACAATATTGAAACAGTGGTTTGTGATTTCACCTTTGTCTTCTATTATTATTTAAGAGATCAGTATATTTAAAAGAATTATTAATTTATGTTTATGTCATAAAAGACAAAAGTGAGATTTTGTTATAAAGAAAGGAAGAGCATTCTATATGTTGTTGAAATTGTACTGTTATAAATTCAAATTAGAATGGTAAAATTTTGTAAAGTTAGAAGCAATCTTAAGTAGTAACCACAAATAAAATAACTATAGTATATACACAAAAGAAAACTAGAAGGACTTTCAACATCAAAAAATAAGTAAATCCAGGCATGGTATTGCAAGTCCTTAACCCCAGCACTTGGGAGAAGTAGGAGAATGTCTGTAAATTCAAGGTCACCTGATTCCATTTCAACTTCCTGGCAAGCTACCACTTCACAGTGAAACTTTGCCCCAGAATAAAATAAAGTACAAAATAAAATGAACAAAAAGAGGACAGTAATGCAAGAAATGAGTCACAAGAAAGTCATACAACATACAGAAAACAGCAAGATGTCAAAAGTAAATTGATCCTTGTAATTAATTACTTTGATTCTAAATGGATTAAACCCTCCAATGAAAAGTCACAGAACAGCAGAGACAAATAAAAACATATCAATGTAAACTTGTCTAGAAGAAATACTTAATCCAATGGTATAATAAACTGAAATTGATAGAAAAACATACCACACAAATAGCAAGCAAAAGAGAACAGGGTGGCAATACTGATGTCAGTCAGTAGAGACATGACAATTATAAACATTTATACAGCTAATAATTGACCAAAATACAGAAAGCAAAACATAATAAAAGTGAAAAATAGTTACACAATAATAACTCACTATTGAATAAAATAAACAGAGGATATAAAACAGTGAACTAGATTTAACATCTATACATAGAACTATCCAACAGCAGCATATAGATTCCTAAGCATACATTGTACATTTTCCCAAAAAGACCATATTTTAAGCCACATATGAGTAAAAGTTCAAAAGAAGAAGAAAAAAATTTAAAAACACATTCTTCAATACAAATATGGAAAGAAGTAAAACTATCCCCTTTGTCAGATGATATAGTATGGAGATTCTAAAGATTCTATCAGAAAACTTCTAGAAATGATAAACAACAACAACATAACAGTATCAATGTACACAAATCAATAGCTTTTCTGTACACAAACACAGATGCACAGAGAGGGAGATCATGGACACACTCCCACTTACAATAGGTTCAGAGAATATCTAGGAATAAACCAAGCCAAGGAAATGAGGGAAATCTATAATGAAAACTTTAAATTTATGCAAAAAAGAGACAGACATTAGAAAATGGAGAGACACTATTGCTCATGGGTTGTTAGCATGAACATTGTGAAAATGACAATTCTGCAAAAATATATTTACAAATTCAGTGTACTCCAAATCAAAATCCCCATCTCATTCTTCACAGAAACAGAAAAAGAACAGTATTCTAAACTTCATATGGAACCACAGAAGAATCATGTATAGCCAAAACAATTCTGAACAAAAAGAACAATGCTGAGCGGATTAAAATCTCAGATTTTAAGATATATTACAGAGTAATAAAAACAATATATTAGCACAAAACAGACATGTGAGCCAATGAAACAAAATCAAAGATCCAAAACATAAGCACATCTAACTTCGGGCACTTAATATCTGACAAAGAGGCCAAAAACATAGCCTGGAAAAACGAAAGCATCTTCAACAAATAGTACTGAGAAAAATTGGTTGTCCATATTGCAGAAGAACAAAATTAGACCCATTATCCATCACCTTGCACAAAACCTTGACTCCAAATGAATCAAAGACTAAACCTGAAGCACTGAAACCGCTAGAGGAAAACACAGGCAGTGCCTATGTGGTGCAGGTATAGGAAAGGACTTCCTGAATAGCACTCCATTTTCCTCAAGACTTAAGGCCAACAATCGTTGAAATTTAATAAAAGTGAAAGACCTCTGCACAACTAAAGAAACAAGCAGGTGAAAGGAAGCCCAAGGAATGGGGGAGGAATGTTGACCACCTACACATCTGACAGAGTTTTAGTATCTAGAACATACAAAGAAGAGTCAAAAAACAAAACAAATGACTCATTCAAAAAATGGGCCTGGAACTGGAATGGAGAGTTCTCAAAAGAAGCAGGGTGTGAGGAAAACGACTGAGAAATATCTTTTAAAATGCTCATCATCCCTAGCAATTAGGGAAATGCAAATCAAAACAACTTTGTGATTTCATATGATCCCAGCCAGAATGGCAAAGACCAACAAAGTAACCCACATCAAATGCTGGGAAAGAGCAAGGATTCTCTGCTGGTAGTATTGCAAAACTGGTGCATGCTTTCACTGTGTCTCATGTGGCATGTTGAATTTTCATTTAATAAATAAAAATACAAACCAAAAACTGGAAGACTTACACTCCTTGATTCTAAAGTGACTGGACTAATCAAAATAGTGTAATAATAGCCTAACCACAGACAGACAATAGACCAATAGAACAGAGAAATAAAATATTTGCATATATTGTCAAATGATTTTGAGAATAGTGTCAAAACCATTCAGTAGAAAAAGCAAAATCTTTTCAACTAATTTGGCCCTGGGGAAACTGGAAATCTACATGCAAAAGAATGGAAATTAGACTCTATCTAACTCCACAAAAGTCAACTCAAAATAGACCCAAATACCTCAATGTAAGACCCAAAACCATAAAACTTTTGAAGAAAACAAAGTAACACCAAAGGCCCCAATAAAAATAGAACAGATAAATTAGAATTCATAAAAATAATATAAACAAAGTAAAAAGACAACAAACAAAATGGTAGAAAATATTTGGAAATCACATATTAGAGAAGCAATTATCATCTAGAATATACATAGAACCCCTAAAGTTCAGCAACAATAACACAAATAAGCAAAAGATTTGATGTATATTTCTCCATAGAATATATAAAAATAACCAGTAAATATAAAAATAAGCTCAACATCATTAATATTGATTTGAATATTAGGGAAATGTAAATCATAACTGAAGAGACATCACCTTACAACATGTAATATCATCATTAAAAAAAGCAAAAAAAAAAAAACCAAAAAACCAGAATGTTGGTCACAACTTGGAGTAATTAGAACCACTGTATAATATAGTTCATTAAAATTAAAAATAGAGTTACAATGCAATCCTGTAATTCCATTTCTAGATGTATAGCTAAAATAATTGAAGGAGTACTGTATATTTGTGTTTGTTTCTGAGAGAGGCTCTCACTATGGAACCCTGGCTAACTTGGAACTCACTACGTAGGCAAGGAGACCCTAGACTCAAAGAAATTCACTTGCCTCCCTTCCCCAAGTGCTGGGATTAAAGGCACACATCATGTTCCACTGAAAAGGGTACCCTGAAGAGTTAGATTTTACACTATTCACAGCATACTCACAACAGTTAAAACATGTAACAACTTAAACCTCACTGGCTCAATGGATAAACAAAATGTTATAAATACATAATTATTCAGCTTTTGAAAAGGAAAGAAATTCAAACATACTACAGTGTGCATAAAATGGAAGGCTTTAAAATAAACCAGTCATAAAAAGATAAGTATTTTTATGTTTCCACATATACACTTATAAACAAACATGATTATTAAGTTAAGGAGAAGAAAAACTGGATAGTCATTGTTTAAAAGGTATACAATTTTCAGTTTTAAAAGATGAAAAGTTACGGAAATGGATGCCTAATATTATTAAAGTACTTAATACTACAAAACTGTACACATAAAAATGTTAAGATGGAAAGTTGTGATATATATACATATGTGTGTATATATATATATATATACATATATATGATCATAATAACATTTTGGGAAAGAAATATACTATTTTTATCAACTAGAATTCAGTTCTTAATTGTTAAAAAGTATGATCAAATAATCTTACTATATATAAAGGCTTTACAAAAGTAGCATCAGTTTTAAGAAATTAATGTATAAATATCTTAAACTAGCTACTGTTGTGAAACTTAATAAAAATCACTTTGTGTGAAGAATTGAGGAGAAATTATACACATAACAATTTTAACAAAAATAAAACAGTACTAATAATACCTTGGAGGCACGAATATGCCTGTGAATATCTGTTAGTTGCTGGATTTTGTATTCTAGCTCTGTAATCTGAGCTTGAAGCCAAGTCCATCGGCTGCCAACTCGCGCTCTGTCTACAAGCCACTTCCATTCAGTACTAGCGTTACTGTGAACAAAGCACAAAGTCAGTCAGCTCTTCAGAGTGTTTATAACTTCCCTGACCACTTGCATGAAATCCCATTTCTTTTACAAACTAACTACACTGCATCAGGGATGGCAGGTTGACTTCTTACCAAAGTAGATAATTTGATTCCTTACCTTTCTACTATACAAGTACTTGGCTGTAGTCAATATTATGCACCTAACAGTAGGATAATCCCTCCGTAATTTAATATGTTATTAATGCTAAGGGCTTACATGGGGCTGAGCCAATAAGGAAAATGAAACAAAAGTGGTAATTCCAACATCCCGTAAAATCTGTTCTGTAATGGGGATACAGAGTCTGAACTGGCCATCTTCTGTAACCAGGCAAGGCTTCCAGTGGTGGGACCAGGATATCAACCCAGCCACAAAACCTTCAATCTACAATTTGTCCTGCCTGCAAGTTGTGCTGGGATAATAATGGCTCAGAACTTGTAGGAGTGGTCAACTAATGACTAGTCCAACTTGAGGCCCACACCATGAGAGACAGCCCGTCCTGACACTGCCTGGAGGACCAGGACCAGAGACCTAGGGTAGAACCAAACAGGACTGTCCAAAAGAAAAAAAATCAATCAAAGTATTCTTAATGATATTCTCCTATTCTCATAGGATCGGTGTCTAGCACAATAGTTATCAGAGAGGCTTCATCCACCCACTGATGGAAGTAGATGCAGAGACCCACAGCCAAACATTAGGGTGGAGAACCCCTGCAGAAAAGGGGAAGGAGGGAAGGACTGTAGGAGCCAGAGGGGTAGATGAACATGGCTGACAGAATCAACTAAACAGGGCTCATAGAAACAGAATCAATAATCATGGATCCTGTATAGGTCTGAGCTAGGTCCTCTGCACATATGTTATAGTTGTGTAGCTTGGTGTCCTTGTGGGACTCCTAATAGTGGAGGTGGGGGTGTTTCTAATTCTTTTAACTGCTCTTGGGACCCTTTTTCTCCTACTAGGTTGCCTTGTCCAGTCCTGACATGAGAGTCTGTGCCCAGTCTTACTGTAATGTGTTATACCATGTTCGGTAGATATTCCTAGGAGCCCTGCTTTTCTCTGAAAGGAAAAAGAGGAAGAGTGGATCTGGGGTAGAGGGAGAAGTGCGGGGGCAGGTTGGGAGAAGAAGAGGGAGAGGAGGCTGCTGTTGGGATGTAATGTATGAAAGAAAAATTAAACAAAAAACAGAATTTTACATGTAAAAGTGGATATCATATATTAAACAATCCATTTGACCTGTTTTCATTTAATAAATTCATTTAATAAATTGTAATGTACTTAACGATGTAATTTTTACTTGGTGCAATATAAGTATCATTATTGGTTACCTACTACTTACAGGCATTGACAATAATTTATAAAATATGAATTCTTTGCTACATTTCCTTCTCTTTTGCTTTTCTTTCTTTCCTTTTTTTCTTTTTTCTAATAGTATTTCATCACTAGATAGCCTTAGCTGTCCTAGAACAAGGTTTGTAGCCCAGACTGACCTCAAATGCACAGAAATCTAACTGCCTCTGCCTCCCAAATGCTGGACCTAAGGCATATGCCACCATGACTAGACTTACATTTCAAATAATTATCTCACATGCACACACAGGTCTTCAGGTGTTTATTAAGACAGACATCCTGGTAAACTCTAATGACCATGCTCTTCCAGTACAGAGAGCATTTTATACAGCTGAGGACCTCCAAATCCACTGGTGTAGACAGGATAGCTATAAAACCATTCTAGATAGTGGGGGAATAGCCCAACACATAAGCCACACTAGATGTCTACTGTGTTCAAGCACTGAGATTATGATCCTAACTTGTTACTAAATATAAACTGTTCTGATGGAAACAATCTGAAAATAGGTTGGACTGAGAACCTGAGATGATAAATAAGATATAAAGGTCAATGAAAAATAATGGAATTATGGGAGTTCTCTATGGAAGAAACCAGAAGGAAAGCAAAGGTCTTCTTTCAAATTCTTCCATTTGCTTCAGTTAGAAAATTTCTTAACATTCAGTTTGACTTGGTTAAGAAATTGATGACAAATGATCAAATATAAATGAAAAAAGTTTTCATTTCTACATGTTATACTTCTGGTAAAGTTACTGTCACTGAAGTTAGTGTCACACATTTTTATGTTTACAAATTCTATCAAATTACACTAACTGACATTGCAATGCTAGATTAAATTTAAATGAACAAAATCATGCTGAGGCTTTATGGTGTTTGAATGAATGTTTACAGTGGATAATTGATCCTACACTTTACTACGAATGATTTAAAAAAGCCTGTTTGCTAGATGTGAAGGGAGTAAACAAGCCTTTTCATCCAACATGCTTCCTTGCTGAAAACATGTTCTTTTTTTACATTTTCAGGATTTTTTTATTGATTTTTATTGAGCTCTACATTTTTTTCTGCTCCCCTCCTTTCCTCTCCCCCCCCTTCAACCCTCCCCCAAGGTCCCCATGCTCCCAATTTACTCAGGAGATTCTGTCTTTGAAAACATGTTCTTAAAAATATTAAGTTGATTGCTCTAGCAAATAACTGACTATCCATGCTCCTTCAAGGAACCTAAATTAAACTTGGTAGGGAAAAAAGAGAAGTGAATGTGGTTGAAGATTAAACAGAAAGAAGATGGGGTTGAGGGGAGACTAAGGGAGATAAAAGAAGATAATGGGTGGTGAGTATAATTACAATGCACTGTGTATGGAATTGTTGAAGCTAGAGGGAAAGGATTGCCATGAACTTAGCAAATCATTAGTGTGGGTGAAACACAACTCACATACCACTGACCAAGCTACGAGGGACTAAAAAGAGTCATGCTTTTATAATTTATGCCTAGTCACTCTATAGCAATAGATCTGGAGTCTACATAGGTAAGAATCAACTTTCCTGTACTGGGATCTACACAAAGGACATACTGGCTCTCAGGGTCCTGTATCTCTACTCCATCACCCACTAGACACAATATCCTCAATTCTCAATATTATTGGTGGAAATTTGTCATTGCAATCCAATGAAGATTTCTATTATCTCAAATGAGGTGCATCTTTTTGCGTGTTTATTAATCATTTGGATAATTTTTGACTGCCTGAAAGAACATCCCTTTATATTTGAAGTCCTTTCAAGTGGGATGCAGCTCATGTTGACTCAACTGACTCAACACTGCTTCACATATAAAGTTCTAAATCAATATTTAACTTTAAATGTGTAATTTTACAAGTGCTTTGTTCAGTTTTACTCATAAATTTGTGTCAATCATTTCTAGATTAAAAAAAATATTAAGTTGTAAACATGTAACAGATAAGGATATGGCTGGCATTTTGTATAATGACAACTGTTGCATTTAAGGTCAAAATATGGTTTATATAAGCAACAAATATAATGAATGATATAACTTTTACGTGTAAACCAGTAAGAATGCAGATGATATATCAGAGAACCTGTACAATGTAACTAGTATATAAATTTGGGCTGCTAAACCTCTAAGAATAATGGCTCTCTGCATCTCAGAGGATGCACAGACCACCAGCTGGTGACCATTGGTTGTAGTCCCATCTCTAATTAATAGCAAGGGAAACACATCTATGTGTGGACATCATTGGGCTGAGAGAAACCAGTAAGTCTCCCAAAGGGTAGTCTATGCTTTAAATTTCCAATCTTGCTTGCTTATAGTCAACGATTAACTTGCTCATAGAAATATTACACATTTAAGTAATTCTGGCTGCAATTTCCAGAGGTGTTGTTTTATCTTAAAATTTTGTTTATTCAGGGGTGTTTGCCTGGATATACGTATGTACACCATATGCATGCCCAGTACCACAGGAAGCCAGAGAGATCATGGAGCCCCTAGAACTGGACTTTACAGAGGTGGGTGTGAGGAACAAATCCAAGCTCTCTGCAAAAGCAGATGCTCTTAACCACATTAATACTTGAACATACAGTCTAGGTTTTGGCTTTGAAGTGTAGTTACTGAAGCAAGAGTTTTCCAGTATTCCAGTACTACATCTTTAGGTCTTGGTAATACTGGGTTATTATTACCAAGATCTAAAGAAAGACATGTATATTTAATCTTTCATTTAACATGTTTTGTTAGCTGACTAATAGAGCAAATTAATGATGGCTAAAAATCAAAAAAGAGTATCTAGTTGTAAAAAATAACTATGTAAGGAAAATAAAGATTTGTGCTAGAAAAATAAACCAGGTCAAATACCTTCTCAACTGGTATTTGCTCAGCTAGAAAAACCATGTTCTTCCCTGGAATTGGGTTCCTTTAGATAGAAGTTAGAAAGTTTTTCTGTGAAGAGGCTTTGTGGACCACAGGATCTCTAACTATTCAGCTCTACTTTTGTAATACGAGAGTACCTATAGGCCATACATCATGGGTGGCTGTATTCCAATGTAACTACTTTCAAAATAGGAACTAAATCAGATTTGGCTCATGGGTCTGCTGGCCAATACCCGTTGAAGATTATTTTCTCATATGCATCTTCTGCTTCCCAAAGGATTATATAATAATATGCCTGTGCAAATACCATGTCCACATTTGACTGGGCTATCTTATTGGTGTAATTCCTTGATCAAACTTACCTTACTAGAAAACTTCATTCCCAGTCTACACATAGTTAGATAGGCAAATGAGAGATGCCCTAAGTTATATATATTTAGGTAAAACTGATCTGAATGGGTTTTGTTTTGTCTTGAGAAAGGGTCTATGTAACGGATATGTTGTTATTATTAAGTGGGTTTGAATTTTGTTAGATTACTTTTGATATTAATTTTTGTTTAAATTTTGAGTGTTAAGTCATTTTGCTTCCTTTCATAACATATGTGGTCACGATTAAAATATTGTGCCACATTCTATTTGATATTTACTTTGGATGTTTTGTTGGCTATATTTCTGCTGTTTTCTTATATTTTTGTGTCATAATTATGTAGTGTCATAATCAAGCTAACGCTGGCCTCGTAGAGAGCTGGAAGTAATTTTTTTCTCCTTTATCCTTTCAAGAAGTTTTAGAGAGTTGTGGTTATTGCAAATCTATCTCAAAATATTTAATCAGTGAAAATATCTAGGCCTGAAATTTCATGTGGGAAGATTGTTAATTATCAATTTAGTGTTTCTAAATGATAAGATGTCTATCATGTTTTATATTTCTTTAGTAATACTTGATAGTATTATTGCAAATCATCAAACTATTTGTTCTATGTGATCCTTCTCTAGAAAATAATTTTGTTTTGGTGGGTTATTAAACTATTGACTTATTTAACTGCACCAAATTCATCTTGCTTTTTAAAGCCTTGTTTCAAGCAAGTATATAGTAAACCTGACAATAAGACAACTCAATAAATTGATGATGAGATTGATGGTCTGAAGAAATAGCAAATTAACAAAGCTTAACTCCCAGCAAAAGAGAAATTTAGCTTCGGTATTTTCATATATAACTTACTAGATGCAAAAAAATCTGAAACATTGAGAACTCTGTTAGCAAAAGCTACCACAAGACTAACAGAAACTAACACTAGGGATCCTGGGTTATGAATGTAGTGTAACATCCAATAATGGTGTACTATAAAATTACAGTCAGAAAAGATATAATAATACATTTCTGGATAGCAAAGTTAGATGCTACAAAAACAAAGGAAAAGACTGTCACCTCACAAAGCAAAATTAGGGTCCCTCTAAGACATTACTTCACTGCTACAGCAAGTCTTGATGTTGTAAAGACTGGGAGCTATTGTGCATATCCACATTTTTCTTTTTAACCAACGAGTTTTATGTGTATGATGTTGGATGCACCTAGGAAAGCCAGAGGTAGATATTAGGTATCTTCGTAGAGTGCTCTCCTGATTTGTAGACAGGGTTTCTCATTGGTTGAACTGGAGTTCACCAATTAACTACACCCAGTGGCCAGCTATCCCAGAATCCCAGATCTCCATGCCTCCATCTTCCAACACTGGTATTACACCTATGCTCCACCCAGATTCTCACATGTGAGGTGGGGATCAAAACTCAGATTCCCATGTTTCCATAGCTAGCAGTTTACCCAATCACCCTTTACCCAGCTCTCCTATGAATTTTATTGACTTCCCTATCCTTAGTGCATCATGTAAGATACAGAAGGGCAGAGGGATACAAAATGTGCCTACTAATTTGTAGCTCATGACATTACAATGAACCCCATCTGAACATAATAGAGGAATACTCTACTCCGCTCTATGGTCCTAGTTTGTCATCTTTGAAAAACTGTTTTATGTAAGAGAAAGGAGTAAATGGCTGTATGGAAGGCCAAAGATAACCAAATAGATAGCATACATGCAGTCCCTCTCTCAATATCTAATCATTTTTATTTTGGGGGGCTTTTGAGAGTCATACCGTGTAGTTCAGGCTTTGACTCACTTTACAGCCCCAACTGCCCTCAGGTTCAAGATCCTCCAGTCTCAACATCTGCAATGCTGGGATTATAGATATTCACTAACACATTCAACTTTCTGGTAACAGAACTCTGAAGCCTGAGCAGAAAACAGCTGGAGACTCTACTTCCCAATCTGACATGCTTTGAAATATAAGTTTCAAAGTCTGACTTTAAGAGGTAAGCAAAAGTAACTTGTGCATCTGCTGGGACTTGCCTTTAAGTATAATTGAGTGGCTCCTTAAAAAGAGCTGGGTGTGGGGCTGGAGAAATGGCTCAGTGGTTAAGAGCATTGCCTGCTATTCCAAAGGTCCTGAGTTCAATTCCCAGAAACCACATGGTGGCTTACAACCATCTGTAATGAGGTCTGCTGCCCTCTTCTGGCCTGCAGGCATACATGCAGGCAGAACACTGTGTACATAATAAATAAATATTAAAAAAAATAGCTGGGTGTGGGAATGAGATGAAGTTCTAGTCAATCAGTGCAGGCAGCAAAATGATCTTAGGGAGAAAACAAAGCCAAAAAGTCCTCACCAGAATTTGAGCATGCCTAATTCCTGTGAAGTGAGAAAAAAATCTATGTATGTGGAGGTCCCCTCCTAGGACAGCTTAGCATACATTTTACTAACTCTCTCCTTCAACAGTATTTTATGCCATTAGGATCAGATCCTAAGTTCTTAAAGTGTTCACTGTCTCCCAGTCATGCTGGCTCATGCCCCTAATCCTAGGACTTAGGGATTTGTAGGCAGGAGGATAGTGGATCCAAGGCCAGCATGGGCTACACAGCAAGATTCTGCCCCCATAACCACAAAAATAAAATAAAAGAAGAAGGAAAGAAAGATGAACTTTAGGTATTCTAATAATAAACAAAATTAAGGGGTGAGGTTATTAAAGGGCTTTCAAATATAGATGAAAGAGTGGCACAATGTAATTTAGTCTAGAACCCTGGCAAAACTCACTGTGTAAACTGGCTAAACTAAGCTTCTAGTCTGACTTTAAAAGAACTCACATAATCACCCAGAAAATTTAGTTCCACCCACCATTTCCCTCTCTCAAGCCCACTCAAAACAAAAGAATAGAGAAAAAAGTTGGAATATATATTTATATATACTATCACTACCACCCTTTTTCTCTTGAATAGAATTTTGTTTGGTTTGGTTTGGTTTCTTTTGTTTTTCAAGACAGGGTTTCACTGTGTAGCCATGGAGGTCCTGTAACTAATTCTGTACACCAAGCTAGCCTCAAATTCACAGAGATCTACCTGCTTTTGCCTCCAGAATGCTGGGATAAAAGGTGTGCACTGCCACCACCCAGCAAACAGATCTTTGAAACTTAATGGCCTGTTAGGTACTCTTAACTGTCGTTGTACAATTCTTGTGTAAAATGGAACATTTACAACTACGGACATAGAGAAACAAAAGCATAATGAATTTGTAAAGCACACTGAAGCATCCTGGCTGAGGACAAATCAATAATTCAATAAGCATCCTGTGTGTATTCATACAAGCACACATACTTCTTTTGTTCAAGAAAGTAGACAATTATGTAGACTGAACACTAAATAAAGATAAAGCTGAAGAGATTAAGAGAAAATTGACAAAAAATTGTACATGATTATTTGTATAGAGTGTGAGGTTTTCTTTTACAAATCAAAATGAAGTGAGTAAATGAGGCTCATTATATCCCTTGCCGCACTTAGACTTTGGTTGTGAGAACACTTAGCATCCACTCTCAGTGGCGATCAAGCATACAACATCATTGTTACATCAAACAGTCCAGATTCTGACAAAAGAGCTCCAGAACTTACTTCTCCTAAATAGAAAAACTGTCACTGTTGCCAACATCCTTCTTCTCTCTCCCTCGACTCCAGCCTATGACAGCTCTGGTAAGCACTAACCTTCTGAGTTTCTATGCTATGACTTTTTAAGATTCTCCTTCTTTGTGAGATTATACACTCACGTATCAATTATTGACTTCTATGTTCTTTTAACAAGTGATGTATTTCACTCTTCTAAAAGACTGAATAATATTCCATTATGCATTTGATTGTGGATGAAAATGAAAATGATAATGCAGAAATGAATTCAATTTACTGATTTCATTTCCTTTGGATAGATACCCAGAGTAGGATTGCTAGAATATAGACTGTAGTTCTATGTTATCTTCCTGAAGAAATTTCTTTCTTCCATAATGGCTATACATTATCAACAATTTGCAAAGTTCTCCTTACTCCATATTCTCTCCAGTACTTACAACCCTTCTACTAACCATACAACGAGACAGTAATCTCATTGTCGTTTTCATTGGTATTTTCTGATAACTGGTGATAGTAAGTTGCATTTACTTTGTTTTGAAGTACCTGTTAGCCATTTGTATGTCTTCTTTAGAGAAAAGTCTAGTCAGGACCTTTGATCATTTTTGTTTTCTTATTACTGTCTGTCTGGCTTGAATAGTAGTTTGGCCATTCTTATTAGTTGTATGATTAGTAATTATTCTTTCCCATTCCATAGGCTGTTTATATTGTTTGTTTGTATCAGTTTTCAATTTAGTGCAATCCCATTTGCCTATTTTAACATTTGTTACCTGTATTTGAAGCCCAAATCCAGAAAATCTTTGCCAAGACTATATCAAACTTTTCCTCTCCACTTTCTCATAGTTTTATATAATCATATCTTATGTTTATGCCTTTAATCCATTTTGAATTAATGTGGGAATATGTAATGGCGTAAGGATTCAATTCCATTATTCTGGATGTAGATATCTGTCTAATTTTCCCAACATTTAAGAGATTTATCATTTCTCCTAACTATATTCCTGGCATCTTTCTCCAAGATGAATTGGACATAAAGGAGTAGCCTCGAGAGAAAGAACTGAAAAATAGGATTACAGGCATCTGCCACAATGCCTATAATTAATGTAGAGTATCTTTTCATGTGTCTACATTGATATTTTTACCAATATTTTATAGGTTTTAGTATATACATCTTTCACTGATTTTATTGAAGTCAATCCTAAATTATCTTCGTTTTCATGCTACTGTAGAAGGAATTTTTATCGATTGCATTTTCACAGTTTTGGATTAGTGTATAGAAACAGTACTATTTCTATACATTGATCTTGTATATAGCAAGTTAACTGACTTCATATTTCTAAATATTTTCAGGAAACCTGTTTTTCCCACAAGATCACAACATGTCTAAACAGCCTATTTAGTATCTTCCTTTTCCATTTGTATGTCCTTTTCCCTGATTTGGTTAGGAATTCTGGTCTTGACTGGGAAGAAGCAAGTTCTACAGATTGACTGTCCATGCCCCTCAGACTTCCTACGTTGAAGTTTAATAGCAATGTTGTGATTTTAAGAGGCATCCACTGGGAAATAACTGGTTCTGCTTTCATCACAGGATAGGTGTCCTTACAAGAGTCCAGTGGACTTGTCCACCCCCAATACCATGTGAGAACCTAATACAAGACAAGTGTCATGTATGAAGACATTGCCATTAAATCTGTAAGTTCTTTAACATTAAGATTCTCTACCCTCTATAAACACAAGTAGTAATGTCTCTGAGATTCATAAATTTCCCGGTCTAAAATGTTTCCTTGTACCAGCCTGAACAATAGTATCCTTGTCTTGTTCCTCATCTTAAAGGGAAGCTTTCAAGTTAGCTATCACTAAGATATCTGTGAACTTCTAACATGTAACTCTTAGAAGATACATTCCTTTTATACCTAAGTGGGTAATTTTAACCAAGAAAGTTGCTGAATTGTTTCAATGTTTTCGCATTTATTGAGATGATCGTGTAAAGTTCTGTTCCTGTTCTGTTAACATAATATGCATCTATTTGCATGTTGAATTATCTTTGCATCTAAAGAATAAATTCCATTAGACAATGGCTCATTATTTTAATTTATGAATTAAATCCTTTAATTGAATTATTTTTGTAAAGAGTTTTGCATTATATTCATTATGGGTACTGGCCTTTTTTACTTTTTCTTTCAATCTTGTCTGGCTTTGCTATTAGGGTAGGGCTGGCTTCATAAAGTGAATCAGGAAGCAGTCCCGCCTATCCAATTCTTAGAATAAGTTGAAGATTGCTACTAGTTCTCTGAATATTTTATAGAACCCAACAATAAAGCCATCAGATTCCTGCATTTTGATAGTAGATATTTTATTAGTGTTGCAATCTCCTTATTCAACATTGGTAGGTTCAATTTTTTTATTTTTTATCATTTAATCTTGGTATTAGGTGTATGTATTATGAATTTGCTTATTCTAGGTTATTCAGTTCGCTGGAATACAAATATTCCTAATAGAAAACTATAGTCCTTCATATTTCTGTTCAATCACCTCTAACCCCTTACTCTTGATGTTTGTTTAAATCTAAAGATTGATCAAATTTGTTTAGCTTTTCAAAAACTTAGTTTCATTGATATTTTCAGTTGCTTTCTTGGTCTCTATTGCAATCGTTTCTGTGCTGATCTTTATTATTTCTTACCTTGCACTAACGTAGGACTTACTTATTCTTTTTTGAAATGTATGCCCTGGCAATGCTGAAGCATGCATGGGCAGCCCACATATGGTGGTTCTGTTGAACTTGTCCATATTAGGTTTCATGGACTAGTTCCCACATCCAAGCAATTTCAGTTATAGACATCAAAATACTTTTAAAAGATAGGGATACTCACTTTGTCACATTTCACTCATAAAAAATAATACACTAGTTCTATATCAATTAGTAAAAACAATATCGCTTCTAATTCTATAATTATCCATTTTGGAGAATTTGAAAAAAATGACAGACCATTTTTGCCCAAAATGTCACAGTTGTATTCAGGAACATGTACAAACAACATTAACAGATCCCAAGAAATTTGAAACTGTGCTCCATGTGACTACATTAAATTTAAGTCAAATTAAATCGAACACTTAGTCTTTCATAGAAGAGCATTGCATACTGCAGAAGAAATAATGTTTTCTATTTACTTTGTTATAATGACAGGCTGAATAAAGATTATAATTGAAATATGATCATATTCTCTCTTGTCAAAAACAAAGAACAAACAAACATAAACAAACAAACCCCTAGCAGATCAAAGGCATGCATGTAATCTAGCAGTTAGGAAGCACAGACAAGAGTATAAAGAGTTCAAGGATGGCCCGGGCTCCATCTCAACTCTACCCTCTAAAAAGTAGCATAACACTTTACATGCACTCACAACTATTAGATTCACAAAGCTAACAAGGGTACCCTATGTAATCTCTTAAAGGTTCAGGCTTTAATTACATTCAAGGATAGAAAAATGCTTATTTATGCCTATTCCTATTCCTATATGTTTTTCCTGGAAAGTAAAGTAACTACTTTTAAATAATGTTTACTACTCCATATCCATTGACTCTGTAACATCTGCAGATTCAAGCAATCGCACATTATAACAACTGAGAATTCAATAGCTATACGAAGCTATTACACAACAAACGTACAGAAAATTCCTATCATCTCTGAAACTATTTCTAAATGCAACATGTAGAGGATTTTTTTCTTGTTGTTATTCCCTACACAATTTAGTATAACAATTAATTACATGGCATTCATTTTGTTTTAAGTATTATAATTAATCCAGAGATGGCATACAGGTAGATGTCATAGGTGCACATACTACACCATTTTATATAATAGACTAAAAAAGGTCTATGGAGTTTTTGCAGAAGATCCTGAGGCTCACACTTAGCATATCTGATTCACACATATAGCTAACTTAAGAAATAAAATATCTTAAGGTATTATCATCTCAGATTTCAAGTTCGATCCTGAGGCTCACACTTAGCATATCTGATTCACACATATAGCTAACTTAAGAAATAAAATATCTTAAGGTATTATCATCTCAGATTTCAAGTTCTTTGACTGAGCAACTGTAATGAAAAAGAAAACAGCATGGGACTGGCATGAAATAGACATGCTGAGGTGGTTAATGCACACCTTTAATCCCAGCTCTCAGGAGGCAGAGGCAGGTGGATCTCTGTGAATTGGAGGCCAGCCTGGTCTACATAGTGAGCTTCAGGCCAGCCATAGCTACAAAGTGAAATTCTGTCTCAGATCTCTCTCTCTCTCTCTCTCTCTCTCTCACACACACACACACACACACACACACACATTAATCAACAGAATAGAACTGACGAGCCAGACATATCTCTATATACATACAAACACCTATTTTTGACAAAGAAACCAAACATACACTGAAGAAAAAAGACAGCACCTGCAACAAATGGTGCTGGTCAAACTGGATGACTGCATTTAGAATGCAAATAGGTTCACATCTGTCACCCCACATAAAACTCAACTCTAAATGGATCAAGAACCTGAATAAAAGACCAGATACCCTGAAACTTATAGAAGAGAAACCTGACAGAAGAGGAAGTGGGGAATAGGCTTGAACTCATTGGCATAGGAAAGGATTTTCGAAACAGGACACTGACAGCAAAGGCATTAACAACAACAATAAATGGAACCTCATGAAGCTAAAAATCTTCTTCTATACAGAGCAGAAGACACCACCACTCAAGCAAAGTGGCAGTCTGCAGAATGGGGAAAAATCCTTAATCAATTATGCTTCTGTTAAATGATTAATTTCAATAATAAAGAACAGAAAAACTGAACATAAGGAAAATAATCCAATTAAAAACTGGGATATAGAACTAAACAGAGTTCTCATAAGAGGAAACACAAATGATATACTTAATGTTTTCAAAGTGTCCAACATCGTTAGTCATCAGGGGAATGAAAATTAAAACTATTGAGATTTCATCTCACCCCAGTCAGGATGGCCAAGATCAAGATAACAAATGACAGCACATGCTGGCAAAGATGCGGGGAAGGGGGAAACATTTACTCATTGCTGATGGAAGTGGAAATTGATACAGTCACTATGGAAATCAGTGTGGTTGTTCCTAAGGAAGCTGGAAATAGATTCTACCACAAGATCTAGGCATCCCACTCTTGGGAACTTGCTCATGCATGCTCACTGCTTTTCCAGTCATAATAGCCAGAATCTGGAAACAGCCTAATGTCCATCAGCTGATTAAAGGATAATGAAAATGTCCTGCGTTTACATAACAGATTATTATTCAGTTATTAAGAAAAATAAAAATCATAAAATTTTCAGACAAATGGATGCAGCTAAAAACAGCAATCCTGACTGAGGTAACCCAGGCCAAAAAGACAGATATTGAATATTTTCTCTTAAAGCTTTTAGGTTTTAGATATGCGTGTTTCAATATGAATAACCTGAGGTTAAGTAGCTAGTGAGGGACCAGAGGAGAGGAGATCTTCCAAATAAGGAAAAATGGAGTATAATGTTATAGAGGGCTAAAAGGAAAACCGGACTAGGAAGATTAAATTGAGAGGAGGGAGGAAAGGCAGGCAGGGTAAAGGAAGGAATATGGAGAGAGACAATACTAAAGGTCTTTTGGAAAGTCATATGGAAACTTACTACTATAGAGCTTCCTAATATACATATATGAAAGTAATTTACATAGAGTCAACATATAATGGTAGAAAATATCCCAAGTAGACATACCACCAAGTAAAACCTCCAGAGCCAAGAAAGGGTTACATCTTTTAAGTCATTGGCCAAAGGGGCCATAGACTTCACCTCCCCAATAAAACATGACAGGCTATTGCCAAGGCTATTGGTTACTCTCCATAACCTGATGGTAAATCATAATTGCTGAAGATACAAATTCCTCACGTCATCAAGCAGGAGAAATCAAGCTGTTGTATAACTAGAAGCTTTTCTCCCATTGCTAATGTTCATGATGCTGGAAGGTACTCTGCATGCTCCTGGAGGGGAAAAGTAGTCATCCATTTCACCTGGCTACAAACCTTCCTACATACAACAGACTTGCAAAATATACTGATGCAATAGTAACATAAATGTTTTTTCTTGTTTTCTCGAGACAGGGTTTCTCTGTAGCTTTGGAGCCTGTCCTGGAACTAGCTCTGTAGACCAAGTTGGCCTCAAACTCACAGAGATCTGCTTGCCTCTGCCTCCTGAGTGCTGGGATTAAAGGCGTGCACCCATAAATGTTATGCGAGTAGCCATCAACTATTTTACTGGATTTAAGGCCCACTCCATGACATGAAAACCATACATGTCACTGCTAAAGTGGCCAAGAACCTGAGACTAGACAAGTGTCAGGCCTTCGGGAAAACTTACTACTAGTAGTCTGTTAAAGGAATATAGCAATAAAATGGCTAACATCCTACTGCGACAGCCACAGAGCACAGCATCACTCAACCCTCCTCAGAGGAGCATCTTCTTACAGTAGATGGTAATTAATAAACAGATCTACAACTGGATAATGTGCACAGAGTGAGAGACTTTGGAACACTCAGCCCTAAATCAGATGTCTTTATCAAACCCCTTCCCCTCAGGGAAGAGGAGGCAGAAAGATTGTAAGAATAAAAGGTACTGAATGACTCTGAAGAAACAGCATCTTCCAGACATAGCAGTAAGGATATACATATAAACTCACAGAGATCAGTGTCAGCATACACAAGACTACACAGATTCAAGCCAGAGAAAGACCTAGCATGGGAAGGAAAGTAGACACAAAGTTTCATTCCTAACCAAGAAGCTATTTACAACTGATACTCGCTGGGAAACCGAAAGTCAGTTTTCCCCAATGCAGTGTTACTGGGTCTATGAACTACATTCCCAGGAAAGGTTCCATTCCCAGAAACAGTTGGCCAACACAAAATGGACAACAGGGTGTTGGTTTGTGTTTGTGCTTTTTGTTTTGTTTTGATAAAATTTGGCTTATTTTCTTTTCTCAGTTTGTCTTTTTCATTTTTTGTTGTTCTGTTTTATCTTTTGAGAAAGGGAAAGAACATCAAGTTGGGCGATAAGGAGGTGGGAAAGAGCTGGGAGGAAATGAGGGAAGGAAAAGAATATGTTCAAAATATATTAGATAGGGAAAATAAAACATTTTTTTAAATTCACCAGTTTTATAACTTAAAGATTGTAGTAAGATTTTAGAAAACCTTTCTTATAACATATCCTGAAAGAAAGATGATTGCTACTGTATACAGAATAGAGAAAAACAATCTAGTAATTTTACACTTACACTGCCACATTTTTTCTAATAGTATATTCATCCAACTCGTCATCTGAGCTGCTATCGGTGGCATCAGAATCCAGACCCTCTTCAACATGAGACAACAGCCCTGTAGCAGACAGGGCAAATCTTTGGATTTCTGCAGCTGTACAATGAACAAAGCCATTGTTTGTATCATTCAAAAACTTATTCTCTGAAGGCAATATGTTGACTTCTGGCTTAATTTCAGTGTGTTCAAGTAAACTATTACCCAAAACTGTGGTGGGTTCATGGAAGATCTTCATTGTGGGCAGTTGGTGCTTCATAGAAAATTTCATCTGTTGACCATAATGCTTAACAACATGCTTTGCCAGGAGCATCTGCAAGTGTTTCTGAGTTCGTCTAGCCTGGCTGAGTAAGATTTTCTGTTTACTCACACAATGAAGCAAACGAGCATTCACCTCCTCCTCTTTTTCAGCAGCTGAGGAACTAATAGGCATATCTGAGTGATTAGGTCCAATTTTCTTTTGAGTACATTGCAATAAGCCCTTTTTAATCTTAGTGTCAGTGAATTTATCCAAAAGTACATTCTTTTGGTACCATTTACAGTTTTGCAGATGTATTTTATCTACATGAGCGTCTTTGGTGAGATTGGAATCCAGAACGATCTGTATGTCTTCCATGCAATGGCTTGTGCTATCTGAGAGTTCCCTTTTGATGAACTCATTCTCAGGATGAGAACGGCAGAGCTTACTGAGCTGAGCGCTGCTGCCATTACACAGCACATTTTTCAGCTTACAGCAGTTGGTCTCCATTACTTTCTTTTGGTTATAATTCTCATTATACTTATTTAGTGTTGAATTAGAACTCATTAAGAGAACTGTCTGAAAATGTTTTGAAGCCTGAGGAGAGGCAAAATGTTTTAAATTCACAAAATTAGTATTTAGACTAGGTTCAGGAGCCGGAAATCCCAGCATCTGAGAGAAAGTGTCTCCTCCCGTGAGCTTTTCATCCGCAGTTCTCGGGCTTTCCATGCACAGCATCTTGTCAGATTCCATGGCACTTGGCAGAGATGAAAAGCAGATACCCTTTGTTGTTGCCTCCTTCAGAGCTGGGGTCATGGCGAATCCTGAAGATAATTACTGGAAGCCTAAAATTACAGAAAAAATACATGATCAAACATCTTGAAAAAAAGCTTGATGCTTATACTTTTGCCAAGGGCAACTTTTAGTTTTTGATGTTTCTGATTAAAATGAGCATGGCACCAAAGACTTCATCTCTCAGCTTCCTACATTATCTCATGATGAATAAGCTGTTACTCTTCACTCTGTGAGCCTAATATTCACAATCCAATTAAAGCTGCACATTAGTAGACTGGGAGTATAGCTCAGTGGTATAGTACTTGTATAGTATATGTGAGACCGTGAATTCCATCTACAGCAGCACAAAAAAAATACACTTGCACACTGTCACACTAAGAGTTAATGACAAACAGTGGGTACAAGTACATCTCATAATCATATTATTGACAGTGTTTCATTAAAGCTAGAAAAAATTTTGAATCTCTTAATCATACTTGAAAATGTGATTCAAGCTCACAATTGCAAAAATATTTTTCTTTATGAAATACAATAACTTTTCTAAAATGAAGTTCCACTGGAATTTATGTTCCTCAACTTGAACAGTAATAACTAGAATTAAAGTATGCAAAATAATCTATTAATAAGTAGATCTAACTGCTCACAAGACATAGGAGTTTATAGTTGTTAAAAAAATAATATGTCAGTGAGAAATTGCCTGATCTGAGAAATGTATTTTCCCTGAAAAACATATCTTCAATGTTTTTCCATTCTCACAAATATACATTTATTAGTTATCATTGTGGGATGTATTCCTTCTACCTACAAAATAGTGAAAACCATGCCAGATGAGCAGTGAAGATTAATTCCAAAGTTAAACAAATTTCAAAGAATGAAGCCATATTTTCTGACACTGAGAAAAGGGCAATTCTGTACCACTAGCCTTCCCAACATACACTCAGTGAGAAACTCTACAACATTAACTACCTACCACACACTCGGTGAGAAACCCTACAACATTAACTACCTACCACACACTCGGTGAGAAACCCTACAACATTATCTACCAACAACACACTTGGTGAGAAACCTTTACAAAGGCAAGCAAGTACCACTAACCTCCCCAACAATACACTTAAGAGGAAAACTTTACACATTAATTTTAAGTTTTTAATGACATTTAATACACTGGAACTATTATAATCCTTAATTTTTTCAACACACATGATACATTCTAATATTATGTGCACCCAGATGCTAGCTATAACTGTACTTCCTTCACTTTTATTTTCTGCAAAACACAAGTGATCCAGAAGAAAAGGTGTAAAAAATTATTTGTTACAAAAAAAATCAGAGAGTTAAGAGCAAATAGCCAAGTAGACAGTATCTACAACATATAAAAGGGAATTTAATAGCTGGGATAAAGACCTCCTATGAATAAGGAAAAGACAAAGTAACAAGGCACTGTAGATGATACTATCTAAGTGCCCATTTATATATACTTGCTCACAGTAGGAAGAAATACCTATCAGCAAAGCAAAGTCCACGTTTCTAAATACCAAACTTACAAAAATGATTTGAGTTTGAAATATCATTTATGATGAGGAAGAAAGTAAGCAAAATTTCTCACATTCACTGAGGCCACAAATTGGTTAGGCAATTTGTACACAAAGTAGAAAATATGAGTAATGGCTATAGAACCAAAACATTAATTCATTATATCAACTTAGATATAAGATTTAAGAAAGAGAGAAAAAACACAATGGAATAATATACTGAAGTGAAAAGAGTATCAGTATGAAAAGACTTTAACAGTAAAAGAAGAAAAGAATAGTGTAGGCACACACACATCAGTTTTATACTATATAAAGACAACACAGACATAAAAGCATATCACGAATATGGATGCTCAAGCTTATACATCATAATAAGTGAACTAGAAAATACCCAGCATACCTGTAAGAGTAGCTGCACCAAGTTCCATTAAAGAAAGAGTGAGAGTTTAAGAGGCTTTTCATTTTCATTATAAATTTTATGATTTGGGGAAAAAACAAGTGTAAAACAAATATTAATAGCTAACTAGATGATAAAAATATGGATGTTTGTATATACATACTTTATGTAAAATGTCTCATATAAAATGTGCTTATAAGGCCAGGCAGTGGTGGTGCACGCCTTTAATCCCAGAACTCAGGAGGCAGAGGCAGGCAGATCTCTGTGAGTTCGAAGTCAGCCTGGTCTACAAGAACTAGTTCCAGGACAGGCTCCAAAGCTACAGAGAAACCCTGTCTTGGAAAAAAAAAAAAAACAACAAAAAAAAGTGCTTATAGTCTGCCTTCAAATTTGAATTATCCCAAAATTTATACGCTTTTGTATAACTAAGCAATGATCTCTACATATAAAAGATTCTCATTCATCCGAAATGTTAAAGGGAAAATGAAAAAAAACAAGATTTGCTCTGATTTTGATAGAAATAGAAAAAATTACAGAACATCAGGGAAGTGGTGTTAAGACCACTTACTCTTGCAATGGACCTACTTTCTGTTCCCAGCACCCACAACGGGAAACTCATAACTGCCTATAACTCCACCTCCAGAGGATCTGAAGCCCTTCTTCTGGACTCTGAGGGTACCACACACATGTAACATACAAACACACATACATATAAATAAGAAAACTTTTTTTAAAAAATAGGAGAAAAGTCTCCCAGGATTTAAATAATAATTTGGTCAACTCACTGACCTAAACTTTATAACCTAGAAAGTCCCACTACAGTATTTCTATCTCTTACCCCACTCAAATTTCTCTCAGTCATTTAGACAAGATGCTATGGATAAAACCAAAGTGGCTAGCAGCAGGGACCATAAAGTAAAATATCATGAGGCAAAAGAGTTAGTTCATGGGGCTGGAGAGATGGCTCAGAGGTTAAGATCACTGACTGATCTTCCAAAGGTCCTGAGTTCAATTCCCAGCAACCACATGGTGGCTCACAACCATCTGTAATGAGATCTGATGTCCTCTTCTGGCCTGCAGGTGTACATGCAAGCAGAATACTGTATACATAATAATAAAGAAAACATTTAAAAAAAAAAGAGTTAGTTCATCTTGGGTCTTGGATAAAGACAAGGGAAAGCTGCAGCTAAGTAGAGTAAGAACATATTAAGAAAGAGAAGGAAAATAAATGCAAAGATTAAAGTGGCTAAGGACCACTTATGGTAAAGAGAGAGAGAGAGAATAAATGAGAAACTTGTGAGCTCTCTGTTAAACTAAACGGCTTCTAAAATGACCCTAAGAACACCTGTTGCATTCGTATCTGCATAATCTCTCCTCTTGAATACGAACTAGCCTAAGTAGTGTACTTCGGGTTATTGAATCCAGCAGAAATAAAAAGATTTTGGATTAAGCCAATGAAGAGACTGGCTCCTCCACCTTACTGCCTTTCCCCCTTAGAAAAGAAGCTAACTGCTAGTCTGTGAGCTGGAACAACCCACATGGCAAAGAAATGTGAGTCATCTGGATGCAGACTCTCCCCAGTCAAACTCTGAGATGACTGCAGCACCTGCTAACACCTACTTAGAGCTGATGAGAGACCTGGGGAGAGCCAAGACAAGCCAGAAAATAATGTTTTCAATAACCAAATTTGGCGGAATTTTGCTACACGCGAACAGATAGCTACCTGTTTAAGTTATTTTATTATTTGAGGTTATAATTACATCTTATAGATAACTACATTTACCATGAAGATCTTTAGATTATAGTCTCCAAAAGGAAAAGCCCAGACATATCACAACCCCTACTTAAAATTTCCATGAGGTTCTACTGTGTACTATTTCCAAATGTACCCTTATTTGAAAAAAGAAAGTACCCAAGCAGAAATAATGTGTACCATTTGTGTGTAGTGCTTATGGAAGCCAGAAGAGGGTGTTAGACCCCCTGTCAGCTGACATGTGGGGGCTGGGACTTGAACTTGGATCTTCTGGAAGAACAGGGATGTTCTTAACCACTAAGCTATCACTCCAGACCCTAAGAGCAAGTTTTAGTCTCTGTTTTAATCTTCCACACTAGAATATTGCTTGGGCAATGTATTCATTATGCATTTGTTACATGGGGTCATATCTGTGTAGCAGAGCCTTGCCTTGAATTCCTGATCAGCTACCTCTCTGTCTGATGGTCCTGTCTCTCCAGCCTAAATACAGAGTTCATGGACACACCACCACAACCATCGAGGAGTCATCAGAACACATTGGAAATACATTTTCCAATGGGTTTCAGGACTTATGTAGTTATAATTAGTAATAATATCTACTTATGATTTTAAAATTTAATGTACAATTACAGCAATCTACAACTGTGATAATGTAACACAGCCAAGTATAGCTTATTTTATGAACTCAAGACAGGCTCAACATTTTTTTAACCAATCACTGAAATTAACCATATCAAGTTTTTTTTGTTAAAAAAAAGACTCTCATATAGTAAAAGCATTTCACAGAATGCAAAATCCATTTATAAGGAAAAAAAAGAACTCATGAAATTTAGAAAAAAGAAAAATTCTTACACTGAGCAAAAATCACAAAAGCCTATACTTTAGATGAGAATTGATGATGCATGAAGACTTCTCTTGCCCTAAGACTGGGGATGAAGGAAAATATTTTCATCATTCATTTCCAACATCATACTAGAGGATGCACTAAGTATATTATGGCAAGAAAAAGCAAACAGATTGGAAAATAAATATCTCTATGAAAATATCATATTTCTATATAGAAAATCCCAAGGAATATACAAAAAAAGTCCCAGAACATTTATCCTAACTAACAGTCAGATTACAGACACAGTCAAAATACTAAACCATTTGTACTTATAATCACAGATGTAAAAAAGTAGACCAGACATAGAAAATTTGAAAACAGTAAAAACTGCAATCCTTCCTGTCATGGCTAATCTTATTTGTCAACATGTGACTACATCTAGAGTCAATTAAAACCAAAGCAGATGGACACACCTGTAAGGGATTTTCTTGATTACATCATTTGAGGTGAGAAGACCCACCCTAAATCGGAGCCACGCCTTCTAGCTGTAACCTACATAAAAGATCATGGAAGAAGGACGTTTTTTACTTTTGCCTGCTTGCCCTCACTCTGTCTGGCAAGTTCACCTCTCCTGCGGTTGCTGAGGCATTCCTTTGCTGGTATTAGAACCTTCTTCCTGATTCCAACAAAGACATCCATCTATCCATGTGGATTGAACAACTACTGCATTCTCGGCCCTTCTTATGGGAGGCAGTTCAAACAGCCCAGTCTAATAAACTCCTTACTTTTTTCAGTCTATTAGTTCTGTTTCTCTAGAAAACCCTGACTAGAACATTCCCAAAAGAACAAGTCTAAAATGCCTCCAAAAAGAACATACCAAGATTAGCATAGCTCCATGGTAAAGACTGATATACACAGGCCCTGGGCTCCACTTCCAGTAACAATAAAACAAACTTGACAAAATGTACATGTTCCATACACTTAAAATATAAATCACAAAGAATATCCAGATGATATTATCATTATGAATGATAACACCGTTACATAAATGCAACAATACACTGCACTCATAGGAGAGACTGCTTAACGTTGGTGCATCTTACTCCCCTCAACCTTACTCGTGAGAGTAAACAATCACAACCACAGTCCAGAAGGCTTTCTGTCGACACCAACAGGCTAACTCATGTGACTTACAGGCAGAAGACCTAAAATAGCCAAAATAATTCTGAAAAAGAACTTGAAGGACTCACACTACATCCTGACATTGGGATAAGGATAATGCTGTTACTAGAAAAGACTGACAGGGAAGAATGGAAAGAAAAGAGACCAGAAATACGCTGCTACACGCACACAGTATTTGGGGAGTGGAGCAATTCAGTGTAGAGATAAAAGTGAATCTTAACACATATCTCATACTATATATAAAAATGGTGAGATCCATCAAAATGAGTCACAGGCCTACATGTAAAAGCTAAAACTCTTATAACATTTAAGAGGGAAAAGAGGAAGAAAAATTTTGTAACATTTTATTACTTAGAAATTTTTTAAGATATGACACCATCTAAGACAAATTATCAATTTGGTGAATTGAATTTTACAGAAATTAAGCAAGTACCAAATACAACAATCTTTTGATTTGGGTTTATTTTTGGTTTTTGAGATATAGTCTCACTATGTGGCTCTGGCTGGCCTGGAACTCTGTAAAGAGAGAGAGATGCCTACTTCTGCCATCTAAGTTCTAGGATTAAAAGCATGTATCACCAGACGCAGTCGAAAAACTAATATTTAAAACAGTAGTTTAGGTGCCTTTGAGACATAATAGTCAAAACGTATAGGTTTGACAATGTGAAAAAATTAAATGTGCATATTACTAAAAATCAATAAGTTTTAAGTCACTCATGCTAATTCTGAATGACGGCCCCATCATTATGCGGGTTTCAATTAATTTATTCTTAGTTGAATATACTTCATTAACAACAAAATAGATAATTTGATTAAGGAAAAACATAAAAATGATAATTTTAAAAGCACACAATAGTGAATAATTCTGTAAGTTCACCTCAAGATAATATTTTATAGTTCGATATATCACAATTATTTCATAGAACTTAAATGCTTATCCTGTGCGTTGGAAGTCAACTTTAGAAAAGCAGTAAGAAACTTGGCTACAAATCAAGCAATCTGTTTTTACTGAGAATATAACAACCAGCCACACTACACACCTTTTTCATATTGAGTACTTACAAACGATAGCTAGAAAACTAGTTTTAAAAATTAAAATGCACAAGTTATGGAAATAAATCAGTTTGCTTTCTTAAAAGCAGAAAGCAAGAAAATAGTCCCTGAGCCATAAATCTGCACTGGGTAGAAAGAAGCTAGAACCTTCATCTCCACCTAATAAGTACTCAATCTGGAAAAATCAACAATTCATTTAAACTTTCATAGGTAAACATGTCTGATACTATCTCAAATACTAGAAAGATGCAGTGAGCATGACAAAAATTCTACACTCATAAAGTTTACAATAGAGGAACATGTTAGAGAGAGGAGAGGGGAGGGAAGGTGAGAGAATTTATTTTAAAGAACAGAACTTTTTTCTTTAAAAAGTTACATTCGCGTGAAACATGGCTGTAACATAGGTGTGGTGATTAGAATATATTGCTCTCCAGTTGGTGCAACTGTATGGGAAGGACTAGGAGATGTGGTCTGGTTGGAGATGTGTCACTGTGGGCAAGCTTTGAGGTTTCAAAAACCCACACCACCCCCAGTGTCTCCATCTTTCTTGTCTTGTGCTTGTGGACTGAGAGGCGAGCTCTCAGCTACTGCTGCAGTGCCTGCTGCCCACTGCCGTGCTCTCCACCATGACGGTCAGACTCAGACTGTGAGCCCCAAATTAAACTCTTTCTTTTATAAGTTGCCTTGGCAGTGATATCTTGTCACAGCAATATAAAATCAAGATGATTAGATACAATATTCCAATAAATAAAGGCTTGGCAAGTGTTTACAAAGCTAAAGTGCAGAGCATGTTTATATTGGCACCAAGGTACATTGGTATGGATGGATAAGGGTGGGCCTCTCAAGGCTTCTCTCTTGATGTCTGCTCTAAGACCTCAAACAACAACAAGCTAATATGAATCTGAGATGGACGCCTTCCACTTAGAAAGATCATATAAAGCACTGGGCAGGAATGAACTTGGTGTGCTTGTGGAAATAGCTATGTCCACAGCATAATGACTGCAGAAAGAACAGAAAATAAGACCAGAGCAGATACATACATATATACATATATATGATATAGCTGTACCACTGAATTTTATACCTAAGCTAAAGAAGAGTCATTAGAAATGTAGGTGAGAAGAGAGACATACATGGATCTAATCTACATGGGAAGTAGAAAAAGACAAGATCTCCTGAGTAAATTAGGGCTGAATGGGAGGGGACAGGCAGGAAGGGGAGCAGAGAAAAATGTAGAGCTCAATTAAAAATCACTAAAAAAAAGATTTCAAAGTATAAGAAGGGATATAAAGTTCAGGTTGGCTCTTTGGAAGCCATTTTAGATTTAATTTCAAAATGTTAGGAAGAGCAAAGACAACAAAATGAGAAACTACACATTATCTTAACGGCAGCAAGAAAATTATGCATGTAATTAAAAGTTTAATTCCCTAGTTATTTTAGAGCATCTGATGAAGCTGGTATATACCTGATAGAACCCAAGTTACAGTGGTTTGACTTATGATATTTTGATGTGAGATTGTGCAAAAGTCATACTCATTCAGTAGAAATCATAGTTCTAGTTTGAAATTTTGATTTTTCCTGGACTCAATATGCATCAGGATAGCCTTAATGCTGGGCACACCTGCCTGGAAGCCACGTAATCACAAGGACACCACTGATACTCTGCAGTGTATTGAGTTGCTAAGCTATGAGGGTTGATAGGTGAGGTGAACTAAATATAATTTTGATTTAAAAAAAAGAAATTTAGGTGAGGAAGTAACTTGATTTGATTGATTTTGAGAGAGAGAGAGACAGTGTGCACGAGCAAGCTAGCTCACTCTGGCTGTCCCTCAGAAAACCTGGAATGCAGGGGAACCAGAGAGGCAGTTTCTGAATCAATGCAAAACTAATTTGTTGCTTGGATAAGTGAGGTATTAATAAGAATGATGAAAATTCAATTTAAATATGTTTCAGGTAGAGTCAATAAAACTTTGATGACCAACATTTTACAAGGTTTAAGAGGGGAAGAAGGGAGGAACCAAAAGCAACCGTTGGCTTTCTACCTTCAGCAAATACGTGGTCAATGGTGACATTTTGGAAACAAGACATACTTGGGAACCTTTTTGTTGTTGTTGTTCTTTTTCAAAGTTATGTCAGGGTCATATTATATTTAAAGTATGTATCAGCCACCCATGTGGAATCAACCAAACAAGGCTAGAGTTCAAATGAGAGGTCAGAATTAGACAGTACTTGGAGAACTCATGGCATATAAACAGTATTTACTCTAAAGCTACAGAGAAACTGTCTCAAAAAGCCAAAAAAAAAAAAAAAGCATTTAAAGCCAAGAAACAGGAGTTTACCTACAGAGAGGGTAAAAACAAATTAATGAAAGTCCCAACAAAGAATCAAAAACAAATTCTACAGATCAAAAATACAGTATCAGGGCATAAGAGATAGCTCAGCAGGCAATGGTGCTTGTCACCAACTGAGCCTGCAACAAAGACTAAGGAGCTTATGGTTATGTGAAAGGGACTACAAGAGAGGGAAAGGATTGGCTTGCAAAGGAGAATGAAACAATAAAATGTAGGGTGAGTACAATCAAGACAACCAAGTATTTAAAAGTGCATAATAATAAGTCAAATAAGAACAGGCAAAGGTTAGCAGGGATATTACTCTCTAAGAACTCTGCTGAGAAGTCACCTAGCTTTCATTTTTGGTTCAGTGAAGTTAACTGTAAACTAAAGATCACTGAGCTCCAGTCTACTCCCCCTTTCCAGTTTGGAGAAAGGGAAGACCTAACCCTCTCCCAGGCCTTCTGAATCCCCAAGTCACAGAACATACAAGGCAAACCAAACCACCAGACTGCAGTATCATTTTATTAAATGTCTGACATCTTATTAAACATTTTATTAGAGTTCATTTTACACAGCACATTATACCCAGCTTTCAATTAAAAAGCTTACAAGGCACTCTAAGAGGAAAAATATGGTTTTAAAAGATGGGAACACCAGATAAGGAATTTAAAACAACTGTAATTAATAACCAACAGGCTTTAAATCGGGGGGGTGGGGGGAGGGACGACACATTAACAGATAAGTAATGCTAGTAAATTAATGAAAGTCCTAACAAAGAGTCAAAAACAAATTCTACAGATCAAAAGCACAGCCCTGAGCATAAGACAAGCTCAGAAGGAGAAGGTGCTTGTCACCGAGACTCAAGGCCTGAGTTCAATCCCCCAGACTCACACAATGAAGTACGAACACAGTTAACACTAATGAGACACCAAACCACATTCAGGAAGCTCAGAGAAAACCAGCAGAACAAATGTCAAATCAATTCATTTTTAATTATTTTTATTAATATAATTTTAATTCATATGATTTATCACTTAATAAATTAAACTGTGTTCAAGTATTATGTGAAATTACTTACTACATAATAGTATGTTCACAGCAAATAATATATTTAAAATTATGTACTAAAATTTCTTATCATATTTGTTATATGTCTGTTTATGGTGCAAGTTCCATCGAGCATAGTCTTGTCATGTATTAGGATAGTTCTCTAGGACTCAGCTATAACACCAACTCTTGGCTTTAGAGAGCGGTTCTTACACTGGACAGTAGTACTGGATGGCCTCAATTCATAGTCCTTCTATATAAACCTGCATAGTGTCCCTAGTTTTTTGGTTTTTGTGGCTTGTTTCTCTGTGTAGCCCTGGCTGTCCTGGAACTCACTATGTAGACCAGGCTGGCAACCAAGTTGGAGATCCACCTGCCTTTGCCTCCCAAGTGTTGGGACTGTACCTAGTTGATAAAAGAACAGATTTTATTTATTTATTTAGATGGCACTAGAGACCTAAGCCACGGCTCATGCATGAAAAGTAAGAGCTCTAACACTGGCCACTATTCCCAGCCTCGTGTCAGGTACTTCCTGTGACAGGATGAAGCTGCACTGGGGTTTCAATGCTTCCATCAATAGTTGGGTCCTGGGATATTGTTTAGCCCATGGAAGATTTTTTCTTTTTCTTTTATTTTTTTTCTCCCCAGACAGTCTTGCTAGTGATGTGGACTCTTAATTCACCATACTCTTGCCTCTACAGGAGTGAGCCAACACCAATGACTCACACAACATGCTCTTAACAAACAGCTTCAACAAACACTAATCCTAAATAATAAAACTGCTCTAAAATTTTAACAAAGGAGATTTATGAGGCATTTTGTTGCTAGATCATCAGGTAAAAAGGTTAGAAAACATCAACACAGAACGGAACTGGTGTGAGCTACATGTTATTTTAAACTTACTACCAGACTTTTTAAAAATAATTATTTAGCAAATGAAATTATATGACCAACTTAAGAATTTCTTAATGAGATTTTATATATATATATATCCTTTACGTATAATAAATCTTAAAAATCCAGAGTTTCTTGAGAACAATTTTAATGTAGCAAGAGCCTCATTTCAAACATTCAAGTCTGTGTGGCAAGAGATCACTGTACTAGTACATGTAAGGTGTATTGTTCCTTAAATAACCAGGAACCAACCATTAAGTACAAAATTTCAATCCACAAATTTATCTTAACCAAATATATGTATATATTATGCACCTACAGTAGTCTAACCAATACGGAGAAGAGGAAACTCCAATAATTCCTTAAAAAGCATCTCGATCAGCTTCTAGCTACATACAGGACAGGGAGATTTAATCCTAGCTAAATCTAAAAATGGTTTTCTAACTACAAAACTATTGTGTTCTGAGATTCTAGACACTACTACTCTTGGTGAGAATTATTTATATTGTGTGCACCCTAGATACTCAAGTACAATGCAGCACTCTCCCTAAGTAGTTTAGTCTAACGACCTCAAAGAGAAACAACTGGGAAAAATAAGACTTTTTCCCTGCCAAAGACACACTAAAATAGCAAGCTAATAGGATTTTTTAAGTGGATACTACAAGCTTAAAACTGCCATTAGTCTCTGAAAGAAGACAGCTCTGCTAAGGCAAGAGCTCCTAAAAAACCAATTATATTTCATTTTTACAACTGACTGATTTTTCAGCTTACTTACATTTCAGTTCAATTTTTTTTATTTTTCTAGACAGCTTCTCTGTGTAATAGTCCTAACTGTCCTGGAACTTGCTGTTGTAGACCAGGCTGGCCTCAAACTCACTGAGATCTGCCTGTCTCTGCCTACCGAATGCTGGGATTAAAGGGGTGTGCCACCACCACCCAGCCAGTTTAAATTTTTAAAAAATTCATTTATATCTCCAGACAGAAATTCGGTGGTTTTACGAGTAGCATAAAAGAACCTTATCACAAAACCATAAAAGATAATCTGTCAGGTAAATAACCCTTCAACAAACAACCCAGATCCAAATATATACTATTTTTTACAAGACTCTGAAAAATACCAATAAGAGACTTTCTATAGGACAAGCAAACACTTATAACTTAAGTAATAAACACTTTACAGTTATTTTTATTTTTGTATATATTAATTATATTATTATAAAACCAAATTAATCCATCAAAAGCAATGAACTAGATTATACTGTTAAATCTACACCATAAATTCAAAAAGTCAAGTCTACAATTTGATCCAAAGGACATTCACTGAGAATTAAAAGTTTACTTATTCTGAAATTGTGCTGTTACAAATAGGTTTTGCCTTATCCCCAGGATGTTTTCATTAGTAGCTTAAGCTGTACTTTTAAGAATCATAGCACATTCATATTTGAGTCTAGCATTAACCAAAAGTAATCTAGTCCTCTGGAGATTATTAAATATAGGAAAAGCAGTTATCTTTAAAAACCTGCATGTATATAGTGAGATTAACTGCCAAGGCAATTACTATTGAGTTGGTTCAGACACTTAGTAGTCAAATCTTTAGAAATAAATAACTTACATATTTCAAATGATTTTGAAATTTCCTGAAAAATGTTTAAATACCGTCACACTTAAAAATCTAGATAAAAACCACTATTCCTCCTGAAAAATGAATATTAAAATTAAATCTGATTTCCTATCCCTCGTATTGCTTCAGTTTTTGTTACGTTTTATATTCTAAAATTCAAACAAGCATTGCATACTGTTTTTGAAAAAATATTCTCTCTAGTTTTACCCCTAAACATTCAATTTACTTTTAATTATAATTTTGATAAACCCTATTCTCTTAAAAGCATAGTGGAAGACACAAATCCACCTATAAAAATATGATGAGCAATGATGGTGCATGCCTATAATCCCAACACTTGTGAAACACAGGCAGGAGGATTTCTGTGAGTTTGAGGCCAGTCTAGTTCACAAGGAGAGTTTCAGAACAGCCAGAGCTATTACAGAGAAACCCTGTTTCAAAGCCTACCCCCCCAAAAAAATTTTTTTTTAAAAAAAATACACTACCAACAGTATTTGAAAGGGGAGAACTCAGAAGCAGGGCCAAATCTTTTTTCCACATGCATGACTTAACCCATGATAATAAGGAAAAGTAACAAAATATGATTTGTTCTCTTTTTGTCTTTCCATTTATTTAGTGTAGGGAAGTGTTGCCATGGCAATAGAGGTCAGAGGGCAACTAGTAGAAGAGGATGGTTCTTTCTTTCTACTGTTCGGGTTCCAGGGGTCCAGCTCAAGTCTTTAGACTTAGTGACAAACACCAAATGAGCCATCTCAGTGACCCAAGCTGGGCTTTCAAACATTATGAAAAATATAACAATTCAAATTTTCTAACTTGTTCTTATAAAGGCAAAATACAAAACCACTAAGGAGAATGAGTCCACACTGGTTGAATTTTAATCTCATAAAACTAGAAACTAGGAGCTGGAGACATGACTTAGGAGTGAAGAGCACACATGTTGCATGAGGGGGCCGAGTTCGACCTCCAACACCTAGGGAGGCTGGCTCACAAGCACCTGTAATCCCAACAGATGCCCTCTTCTGGCTTCCATAGGCACTGCATTTACATACACAAACCCACATGGCACTCAGCTAGCTATAGATATGATTAAATTTTAATGTTTTAAAGTATCAAAAAATTAATGAAAGCCATAAATAGAAAACACAATGTATTTCCAGATTTCGTTAAATGTTCTTTTAGGGGAATTGGTTCTCTACAGAAAACTCTGCCGTAATTGTCATGAGTTGAATACAGTTGGCTCAGCACTTTGTAGTCTATGATGTTTATAAGCAAGAGCTTCTTCTACTTTGAAAGCTATGCCTAAAAAGGAATTATCATTGAAGACTAAAGAATTTAATTAAAGATAAAGCCACTTGGGTGGCCACATAACAGATCAAACAGCTCATAATTGAAGCAGAACTATTACTATTCAGCTGTATGTGCATGACTCATAATATAAATGAGGTTTATTCCTCTGCATATAAATTTGGATGCAGAAATTTACGTTTAAAAGTGCATTATCACACATGGTCCCAGTCAACTCAATTTTACCTCACAGAGTTCAACACTGACTAATGATCTACTACCGTGCACACTTCTGGGGTTTGTTTGTTTTGAACTACTAAAAAGATGCCTAAGAATTCTGGGTCTTGTAGAGCTAGAAAAGAACCTGAAACATTGTTAAGTTCATAAACAATTGAAAATAGTAGCAAATTTTCACTGTTATAAATAGCTGAATTTTCATATCAATATAAAAATAAGTGTTTTTGAAAATATAAAAATAACATCTGGTATTAAAATTTTCCATTGTGGCCAAACAAAATTCCAACACAAAAGAGAAACAAAAAGGTAAGCTACAGGCTAGCTTGGACTACAGTGTGACTTCAAGGCTGACTCAGGTCTCATGGTAACATCCTGTCTTTAAACACAAACACACACACACACACACACACACACACACACACGAAAAGAAAAATTCCACTGTGAATTATCTTCAGTTTTCACTAAACACTAGAAACTAGCAAGTATAATGATATCATTTTTTACTATCACATTTTTTTTAATCTTTCGTGACTAGGAAAGGAACCAAATTCTGTGAAATGTCCATTTAGCGCAACATTTAAGCGAAAATGGGGGGAAAATCTTAAAAATTATATAGTTTCTTTCTCTTTCTAAATCTAACATACTGAATAAAATATGAAGGATTATGAGCTATCTTTTGTACGATTTCTACTGTAGTGCTGTAACGGTGAAGACTTTCAGAGCAGACGGAAGACAGGGCAGGCGTCAGACTGCTTGCCCTCCTCTCCCGCTGTCACTTAAACTACATAGCAGCCGCATGTTTTTCACTAACAATTTGATAAACCAGATCAACACCAACCTTGAATGTAATCCTAAACCTAAAGGAAGCAGCTTTCTACTCCTTCAACTGTCACCTAATGTAGTAAAGACAGGCTTAAGGGAAATGAACAAGAAATATATGAAGCCACGAAAGACATCATGAAAACAAGAATGGCTTACTGCATATAAGGTTTATGTGATAGATTAAAGGGCAGCAAAGATTGCTATAGGTAGTTAAGCAGGTAGGCTGTCAAGAACAATTGGAAATAAAGAACTTTAAGACACTACCATCTTATTTGTCTAACAGAATCTATGGGAGAAATTAAAATGATCAGAATGAAATTTTCATGTTAGCGCCTTGGAAGAGCGATAAATGAGTAAAGGAGGTGAAGCCCTGTAAGTAGCGACATAGCAGAAAGAGTACAAGTTTGGCTATGCCATGCGTGAAACAGTGGAAGTTTCTGGAACTACTAAGATCAGTGAGGCCCAGTCTTAAGGAACAATGGCTCAATCAACAACGACATTAGCAATCAACCATGTACTCCGAAGACAAAAAGAGAAGAGACAATTTCCTGACTTCTCACAGGCTTAAAAAAAGTTAAAACATTAGCAGTCAATTGGCAAGTCTTCATTGTGCATCCACTATTTGATACACAGCGTGTAAATATGAAAGTTTTCTCCCAAGTACCTAACAGTAAGTTAGGAAATGCAACAGATACCACATTTATGTCCCCAGTTAAATAAATAAATAAAACAGTACTGGATGATGAACAAAGATGTGACAGGAGGCACATTTATACCTCTATGTGAGTAAATTAATACCACATTCGCAAAGCTGGGGATGTCATAAGAGCATAAAAATAAACATACGACTATGACCCAGAAACTCCTCTCTTACAAATCTACCTTGTGGGGCAGGAAATGTATTATTTCAAAGATCTTACAAAGCATAGAAAAATCCCAAACATCTGCCAATAGGAAAAACTTAAAATATACTCACATGATGAAACGTTGTATAGCTATTAAAATTATTTTTCAAAGAATATTAATGTTATTTAGGAACACTTAATGTTTCTGAATTAAAACTAACTGAAAATGTATGAGCTAGTTTTAGGAAAAATTACACACAGATGATAGAAAAATACAGAGAAATAAAGTTTTCCAGGCAATTTTATAATATGTAAGAAAATAAGCAACTATTTTGAAACAACATCTATTACCAAGAACCTGTAAATGTGATATTTACGGGCTAAGAATACGAGTTTCACATTTAAGAAATTATTCTAGAAAGGCTGAGAAAGGGGAGTAACACTAATCTCTGAGGATCTAAACTACGAAAATAGCAGACCTTGCCAGTGATCTTTAAAACCGGGAAGATAAACAAAGTTACAGCATAGTTAGGACTAGTGGCACACGCTTCCAAAAGCCAGCTCTAAAAGGACCTGGACTACACACAGCAAGTTCCAAAGCCAGCCTGTGTTACATGCCCGCCCTGAAACAAAAGTGCAACAGATCTGTACTAAATCGAATATATCTTATTTCTCTTACTGTGAAAATCTCTAATATATACTGGCTTTGTTAAAACTGATGTTTTGTTACACCACATTATGTGGAGATTTACAGTCACTAAAAAGCACGTGATTTTTATTACACTCTTTTAAGGCAGGGACCATATTACGAAACGGCTTACTAGAGGAAACAGATGTATCGGCAAGGCTGTGACTTGCCCGAGAAAACAGCTAGTTAGTTCTCTGCAAACCGCAGAAATCAAGCACCGGTGTTAAGCCTCTTAAGCAATCTGTACTCCACACCTAGACCTTTTTTCTCCCCTCCACTGTCGAATTATTTTTAGGGCTACTTTTCCTACCCCCAAACCCTGCTTAGTTTGCCAGCTGGGTGCTCAGTAATAGTTTCGGGTAAGTTCTGTTGCTAACAAACTTGTCCCATCCAATCAGGATCTAAAACCCTTCGACAGACACAAAGTTAAACAAGTTAAAGGCGGCTGCGGCCGGTCTTTTCAGTCTCTCCAGCGCAGGACCGCTCTCGGGTTTGGGGAAATCAACCAGAGGGTGACTGCCACAAATCCAATCTCCCTGCGCCTTCTCCGGGAGCACCGGAGACGCCCCCGCAGCGCCCGCTCCCCGCAAGGCAGAGACCCGCAGCTCCTTCCCGGGGGTTCGAGACCACACGACGCCGGCCAGCGTTTATTTCCTCTCACAAACGCTACTTCTCCTTCCCGAACCGAACCCTCCCTTCGGCACCAGGAGCCACACGAACTCGGACGTGTTACCCTTCAACAAACCACTACAACCCCTTCCGTCCCCAACAATTCTAAAGGCCAAACCGATAACGGCCCAGAACAAGGAAAAAGAAAAGTCGCTGCTGCTAAGGCGGACAGCACGGCTCAGCGATAAAGTCTCACACCGCATTCCCCACGCCCGCCGCGGAGGAGCCTCTGCTCAGGACGGGGGCGGGCCCAGGGGGGGGCGGCCACGTGTTCCGCCTTCTGCGCACGCGCCAGCCAAAACAAAAGGGAGGCTTGCCAAGCCCCGCCCCTCCCACGTGACTCGCATCCAGGCCCGCCCCCTGTCCCGCCCTCCCCTCCCCGCCGCGTCTGCCAAGGCTGTTAGGTTTAGCCGTTTAAATTTGGCTGCGATCCGACCCCTGCCCCAAAGCACGGCCCCGAACCGGGGCCCGGAGTCCAACGGCCAGGAGGATTCGGGGTGCAAGGGGACTGCCCGGCGGACGCCGAGCCCGCGAGTCCGCCCGGCGGTCTCTCCGCTCTTCCCGCCCCGCGCCGCCGCCGCCGTCCCCCGCCGAGGAGACCCACCCCCCTCTGCCCGCCGCTGCGACGCCGGCCACTCGCCTGCTGGGGCGCCCTGGCTGCCCTCCGCCGCCGCACCTTCGGTCCGGCCGTGGTGGGGTCCGCCCGCCTCCCCCCACCCGGGGCGCCGCCGCCGACTCGTCTCCAGAGCGCGCCCCGCTCCCGCCCCGGCTGACGCCGCCGCCGCGGTTTAACAGTCCGCCCGCTGCCCGCAGCTCCGGGCGCTCGGGGGACGGAACCCTGCCGCCGAGGGGGGGCGGGGGGGAGGGCGGGGCCCGGCTCCGGCCAATGGCAGCGGGGGAGGGGCGCGCCATGCAAATGAGACGGGCGGCGGGGAAACCCCGGCGGGGGCGGGGCCTGCGGAAGCGGCTGGGAGCGTTCTGAAAGCCGGCTGAGCGCGCTGGCCGAACTCTGCCGGTGCGTTCCGCTCGGCTGCTGCTCCGCGCTCTCTCCACCCTCGGGAGAGCTAACACCGCCAGTCGGACTGCCGAGCCACTTCCCGCTGCGGTTTCTCTAGGCGGGGGGGAAAACGCGGGTCTGCGCGTCCCTCTCTGCTCCTCTGCGAGCCTGGGCGCGACCTTCCTCCGCTGCCGAGGCCCACTGCCTCCGTGCCTTTGCTTGTCTTTTGGGCTCAGAGACTCAGATCCCAAGTCACTCTGTGTCGGACCTCCAAGAGACAACTAGGTGACAAATCTGCCGTGGATACATTTGAGATAGTTTATGATCGAGAAGCGCTGCAGTTAGAGTGTTAGAGCAGAAAAGCGGGATTTTGGATGGAAACTGTTGACTAGAGACACAAAAACATCTCTTGAGTCTCGCAGCTTCACCGTTGATCGCACCCAGGCATTTCCCCAGGCTTGAACTTGATGCTTAAGAAAAAAATGATAACCTAAATATAGCTACTTAGATAATAGAAGCTTCGCCAAGCAGATTTTCACTGGAATGCTTTAGGGAGTGGAAGGCACTAGAATTTTAGATCCAGATTTATCATTATTTCTACCTTTTTATTTGGAAGGGATCACAGGGCAGGTCCGTGGTAGAAGCGTGAAGAATTGAAGTCATCAGGAAGTAATACTTGGACATTACCAGAATTGGAAAATTTGCCACCACTTCTCTTTCTAGTACATCAAGACACATAGCTGAAATAATGTTTAGGATAAACTGTCTTCAGTGGGGAATAGTTATAAAAATTACTCAAAACAATAATTGCTCAACATGGGTCAAGGGAGACATTTTCGGAAATATTAAAATGGATTAAAAGTCATGATCTAATGGTGTGTTGGAGGAAAAATTAAACACCTACTGGCTATTTGTCACATTTAAAGGGCTGTCATAGTCTCTAATTATGGAAACAGAAAATAAAACATGGTGGGACCTGGATTGGTGCATATGCCAGAGGTGGGCCAGCCTGGTCTACATGGTGAACTCCAGGACAGCCATAGCTTTTTACCGAGACCCTGTCTTAAAAACAAAAGTTGCATGGTGGAGGTAGTAGCAATTTGAGAAGTCAAAGATGTTAGAGCAGTTCTAAGATTTTGGGTTCAAAACTCAAAATTCATTTTAGAGGCTTCAAAAAAAAAAGAGAGGAATGCATCCATAATAACTCAGGAAATAATATCCTTAAAGGAGCAGTAATTTGTATCATACTATTAGAATAGAAAACAACATTGCTAAAGACACTGTTAAATCATAAGTGACGAGGTCTGTGGGTGTGCCACGGCAAGAGAACACTTGCCCAGCATTAGTGAGGGGCCCTGGGTTCAGTTTCTAACATCCTAATGAATGACAAGGAACAAATTTAAAATGGAATAGAGATGTAAAATGACTTGAGGCCCAGTTATCTCCTGTGGGGCAATCGTTTATTACCAAAGCAAAATACCTGTAAGTTAATGAAATGTGTGTTGAAAACATATTTTGTGATGGTTATAAAGGAGATAACGGCAGTAGTTAGCTTTGCAAAATACAGATAAAACCATAACAAGGCTTTAAATATATTTCCTAATTCAGTCATCAAACATGGTAAGAAGTAGGTTGGTTTCTAATACTCAGGGTTAATTTCTTTTTTTTTCTTTTTTTCTTTTTTTTAGCCAGCCTCAGTCTGCCAGATTTTTGTAGATCTTACATAAATATTCCAGTTTATGAAACCATCATGTATGTAACCTATTGGGGAATATTATTTTCAGGTGTGTGACTTTATGCTGCATTTGTTTAACTAAGAAGCTGTGTCACTGTGCCTGTCTAAAACACCTGAAAGTCCTAATAAAGAGATGAAGGGCCAGTAGCAAGGCAGGAGCAAGAATAGGTGGGGCTAGTAGGCAAGATTATAAAGAGAAGGAGAAAACTAGAAGGAGAGAGGAGCAAGAGAACAAGGAGTGGAGGACATCGGGGCCAGCCACGGAGAAAGAAGCAAAAAAAGGTAACAGAGATAAAAGCCCAGAGGCAAAAGGTAGTCAGGTTAATTTAGGTTAAGAAAACAAGCCAAGCTAAGGCGTGCATTCATAACTAATAAGCCTCCATATGTGATTTATTTGGGAGCTGGGTAGTAGGTCCCTCAAAAAGCCAAAAGAATAAAACATCACACTACAGTAGCATGTTCCTCCCTTTATATTCAATTTTACAGTACTCCAAAAGTAATAAGAATGAGAGGCTATTTAATAGCATGGGTTTGAAATATACTTTTTTTAAAACACAAGGAAGAAAACAGTAATTTATGTAGCCTATTTTGTAACTAATTTCATAAATTAGTTGCTGTAATTTACAAAGTGATAACCCTCACTTAAGTACATATTAAACACATTGTTCTCGACACTAAATACTATCCTAAAACATGTTTCTGCTATAAGTAATATAAGCACTCCAGCTTTCCAGAAACCATAAAGTTCTAAAAATTGATATGCTAAGTCATTTGTAAAATGGTTTTCTATTTTACTTATTTAACAAAATCCTGAAAGAATTCATGTACTCTTAAAAATCAAGGATCTATTATTTTAAAGATACATTAAAAGAATTCAGGGTCCCAAGAAAAATATATTATGAGGAGAGAGAGCTAAAGCTAAAGATCTAGCAAGAGCAAGGAGAAGAGAAGGGCACATTTCTTGCTGACATAATTACGACCTGACTGGAATCTGTAAAAACACTCAGGTAAGCGATATTGCCCACGATTTCATGAGGCCACTCCAACACCGGCATCGCTCAGTCACTCCTTCCATTCAGGAAGCACTTAGGGGCCAGCTGACACTGGGGAAAATGCCAGAGATAGAGATCCGCGCCTGGCTTCAAGCAACTCAGCCAAGAATGGATTACAAACACAGCCGTTTGTGTCTCCCTTCTCTGCTCTGTGTTTCTTTATAGCACTTCACCATCCAACATAACACAGATTTTATTTTTTCTCCCTGGCCTAGAATATAAGTGAGCCCCATGAGCTCAGGCCGTCTTACTCAGCGCTGAATCCCTAGAGCTTAGGCTGTGACCCTCCACAAATGGTGAATGGAAAAATATTCAGTTCCTACATTCTGCAGTTCTCTACTAATTTTCTGGGTTTAAAAAAAAATTAAGCTCAGTGACATTCAAGTATCAAGATACTAACAGTAATAAGTCTTGGATTTAGCAGTCTTGACTGGCTCCAAAGCTAGTCTTCTTGCCCAACTGTCATAGAATAGGGCGCATATGGGAGTTTGTTACTGTTCTTTATATTTCTGTGCTAAAAAACAACTGTCTTCCACTGTCATATATATAACATATATATATATGGGTATATATTTATGATAAAACTCAGGCGTCTGATGTGAGGCAGCAGAGGTAACAAGTGCTCCTCGGGTCAGATTAAGTTTGAACTGACCAGTACGTACAGATGAAAAGGAAGAGCCATAGGAACAAGGACTGTGTCCGAGAAAAGAGAATAGTGGCCACAGAGGTAGGAGAATAAAAAATAATTTCCTTTGCTTGTGAATCTCCATATTACTTTTATCTACAGTAGACTAAATTGGAAGCATCCCTAAAATATACCATCTGTAAAAGAATAAACAAAGTGTGGGGTGTGTATATACTCTATTATAGAATGCCACTGTGAAATAAGTGTTTTTTCAAAGTTTTTTCATACAATATATTTTATCATTCTCTCAACTCCTCCTAGATTGTGAGTTTTTTTTTTAAAGTGAACGTACAAAATAATGGGTCCCATTATGACATTTGCATTCATGGATGCATCCTAAACAGAATGATGAATGAAAGAATCCAGACACAGAGAGTAAATATCGCACAACCCCGCTTATGTCAGGCTCTGGGCAGACAGTGACCGGGATGACAGAAAGCAGACCGACAGTTGCCGAGCTGAGGAGAACTGACTAGGTCGGCAAGAGGGGTGTGGAAAACATTCTGTGTCTTGATCCTGGTAGAATGAGTGCAAAGTTCTTCAAAACATTTAAATATAGTAATACATATAGATTATATTTCACTAAATTCTCCTTGATGAAAGTGGACACAAATCTCAAGGCGTCTCTAGTCCATAAATTGAAAGTTACTCTGTATTAGGAAGATATAGGTTGTGAACATCAGAAAACCCAAGATAGTGGGTCCAGCTAAGTGGTGGAGTACATGCCTAGCGTGTGCCGGCCCTGTATTAAGTCCTTAGAATCAAAAGCAATGGTTTCCCTGGGTTAGGAGAGGTGGGGTGTGGAATAGCAGTGCTATGGATTAAACCTAGAACATCATGCATGCTAGGTAAATACACTACTTGACCTCCTTCTCACCCTCTTTTCTTTCCATTTTGTTGTTTATTGTATTTTCTTTGAGATGCATTCTAAGTTTCCCAGGATGGCCTTGAACTCACTGTGTCACCCAGGCAGTGAACTTGTCATTCTCCTGCCTCAGCCTCCCGGAGTAGCTGGAATCACAGGCCTCCACTCTAAGCCTATTTCCTTAATACATAAGCAAATAGTCCATTTTAAGAGCCAATGAAAGGCACTAAGAGCTCCGGAGCTTATAACACCACTGACCCATCAACAATCCAGCTCCTGCTACCCTTCATTCTATCCGTTCTCAAAGCATTCATCCCAGAGGCCCACGACTTTCCCATCATTACTGTTCATTTCCCAGGTACCTGAAAGAACAGGAGTTGCAGTCTTCAACATGTCTTTCCTTAAGTTCTAGCAAAACTTCTACACATTCATCATGTAAATATATATATAGTAGCAACGGAGCCTAGGAGGTACAGGTCTAGCAGTTTAAATTGTAGTAATGAGGGGCCCGGGCTGCGTTCCAGGCGCCGGGACCCTTGTGCCATCCGGCTCCCGGTGTGTACCCGAAATAATTACACGGAAACTGTATTTATTTAAATACTGCCTGGCCTATTATCTCCAGCCCCTTATTGGCTAACTCTCACATATTATTTTAGCCCATTTCCATCAATGTGTATCGCCACTTGAGTTGTGGCTTACCGGCATGAGTCTAACCAGTGGCCATCTTGTGCTGGAGAAGCATGGCGTCTGCTCCACTGCCTTCTCTCTCACAGCATTCAGTTCTATCTACTCCGCCCACCCAAGGGCTGCCCTACCAAAAGGCCAAGGCAGTTTTCTTTATTCATTAATGGTAATCACAACACACAGAGGGGACTCCCAAATCATCCCTGAGGACACTCCTATACCATTGAGCCCCTTATTACAACATTAAATACATGTTCTCCTCCCACAATATAAGCCTTTTTTTCAACTTATTTTTTTATTACTTTATAAATAATACCTATCAAAATTTCCACTTCCTCCCCTCCTCCCACTTCCCTCCCACTCCCCACTCACTGTCCCCCATCCCTCTCCAGTCTTAAGAGGGCAGGGTATCCTGCCCTGTGGGAAGTCCAAGGCCTTCCCCACTCCATCCAGGCTTAGGAAGGTGTGCATCCAAATAGAATAGGATCCCAAAAAGCCAGTACATGCAGTAGAGATAAATCCCAGTGTATAGACCTTGTTTTTAAGAAGAAAATATGTGTTGGTTGGACAATGGTCTCCAACTGAAAAAGTGGGTTCTTGATGACTCAGTTAAGCTGTTCAAACACCGTTGCATCTGCCTTCCCTCTGTCATTCCAGTTTTGTGAGCCCTTCGGTATTTAAGCTAAATTTGATTTGGGCTTTGTTTTTGGGAGGAGAAAATATCCTACCTAACATCACTTACTTTGCAATATGATAAGGTAGATTTGTAATGAACTTAGCTTAAAGGAAAATACTTATGAAAAATTTTAATTTTTGATAATAAGAGTTTCCAGTGAGATTTCACGAAATGGCAAAAATAAATAAATAAAGCGCTGATAGTAGGATCTTGAAACTGGAAAACTTGTGCTAAGTAAATGAGATGGATTCTGGGAATGCGATGTCACTCCAGTGCAGGGACTGTGGGACAGTAGAGAGGTTGCTGTCATGCCAGATACAAGGCACTTTCATAAATAATGAGTCAGGACAATATTCCTCAGAATTACCCGACATCTGGTATTTATTTTTAAACAGTCTATGAGAGTGGGGAAGATAAAATTGGTCCAGCTGATAATTGTCAAAGACGGATGGCACATGTGGTTCATTAAGTGCTGCTCTGTGCTTTTTAATGTGTCTGACATGTTCCATAATAAACAGAAAAACAGGAGCAATTTTTCAAGGGATCCTCCCCCTTTCTTTTAATTATTTTAAGACATGGTCTCATGTCTTCTGGGCTGGCCCTGAACTAGCTATGTAGCTCAGCCCAGTCTTTAACTCTTTCCCTCCTACACCCACCGTCCAAGTGGGCTGAGCCTTAAAGCTGCTCTTCAAGAATAAACAATTTATACATTAAAAAGAATAATAACTACAGTTAACTGAAGTCCATTAAAATTTCCAAAATTCAGTCAGGCATATTGGTTACACTTTTAATCACAGGACTTGGGAGGCAGCGGCACACAGATCTTTATGAATTTGAGTGATCTAATAGCCAGTTATAGAACAGCAAAGTCTATACAGTAAACTCTATCTTTAAAAATAAAAACCAAACCCATGAGTTCTTACTAATTCTAAAATTAATCATTACCATTAGAAGTAGCTAAAACACATCATCAAAAGAAATGAAAGAATGAAGATTATTTTGTGTCTCTTATTTATAAATTACAGCTTAGGATGTATCAATCATGGACATACAACTTCTAGATGCCCCTTCAAAAAAGGACTTGGCATTTTATTTATTTTTTATAGATTTATTTATTATGCATACAACATTCCTTCCATGTGTGCCTGCAGGCCAGAAGAGGGCACCAGACCTCATTACAGATGGCTGTGAGCCACATTGTGGTTGCTGGGAATTGAACTCAGGACCTCTGGAAGAGCAGCCAGTGCTCTTAAACTCTGAGCCATCTCTTCAGCCCAACTTGGCATTTTATAAGAAATACATTTAAATGTCAGATATAATGGCAAACACATGTAATCCTAGCAATAGGAAGCTGAAGGAGGATTCTGGTCTTGATGCCTGCATGGGCAACACTGCTGTCTATTGTGATCTCATAACAATTGCATTAAAGTAGGAATAAAAAGAACATCTGAGCCAGGCGTGGTGGTGCATGTCTGTAATCCTAGCCCTCTGCAGACTGAGACAGGAGGATAAGTTCAAAATTGGCTTGTTTATACAGCAAGACTGGTTTCAAGCAAACAGATAAGCAAACAAAAACCCTAAGTAGTTATTGGCAATTACTGGCAGTTGGGGGAGAATTCATTTTTCTTTAGGGATATGGCTGGTGCTAGGTTGCTCACGATCTGTTGGCTGGCCCCACACTCATCCATTGCAGGGAGCACTAATTGGACTCAGTGGGTTATTTTAAAAAGAAGGGTATAAGGTGGAGGAGAGGCAGTACTGGGGAGAAGGCATTTGGTTAGATGCAACGATACACTGTACAGATGTATGAAAATGCCAAGAATAAATAGTAAATATTCACAGAGGGAGTGTGAGAGATTTAGCCAGCAGCCTTCAGCTGCTGTAACCTATGAGATCCATGTCAACTTTTTTTTTTTTTTTTTTTTTGAGACAGGGTCTCACCTTAGTCCAAGCTGGACTGGAACTTGCTATGTAAACCAGACTGACCTCAAACTCCTGATTCTCCTGAGAGTGACAACCGCAGGCATGCATTGCCACACCCAGGTTGACAACAACTTTAAGACCAGGCCTCTCTAGGGCTGAGTAAGGATGGCAGTCAGTGACTGGGTGTTTCTGTCCAACCCTGGACCACACTAAGAGGCAGTCAACTCCACAGCTGTCCTTTGAAAATGGAAATGAACATGGTTTGCTCAGTACACTTCGTGGTTAAGGGATCTGTTCACCCTGTCAGTACAAACTCCTCTCCTTTCTGTGTGTCACCCAGGTTACTTCTCAGTAAATCTCTTGAAGCTCTGCTTCTCAGCTGCTGACTTCTATGAGGCCGGACGGACACAAACAAAGCAAAACCATTAGAAAGTTCTTATGAAATGCAGTTAATGAATACAAAAGGAGTAAGTTTAGAAAAGCAATCTCAGGGGCTGGAGAGATGGCTCAGAGGTTAAGAGCACTGCCTGCTCTTCCAAAAGTCCTGAGTTCAATTCCCAGCAACCACATGGTGGCTTACAACCATCTGTAATGGGGTCTGGTGCCCTCTTCTGGCCTGCAGGCATACAGATAGAATATTGTATACTAAATAAATAATTTAAAAAAAAGAAAAGAAAAGCAATTTCAATTACCAATAAAATAAATTATTGATGTTAAGGCACTTGGCAAAACTTAGGATACTTTATGCACATATCATATTAATACTCTCTGAATTCCCTGAACAACTTTAGTGTATGAGAAACTGCATGCGTGTCTGATGAACGGATATGATAGGAATATCTACAGCACAGCTTACTAAGTTATCCAGGGGAAAGAACTGAGCCCAATCTACGTCTCTACATCTTTCAGTTTATGGGAACTAGAGAAGATGGAATAATAAACAGAAACCATCATAAAAGATCAATGAGGCAAATTAATAATGGTGGATAGTCTACAAAATAAACCAATTTTTTGATTCCTAACAACTCAACTCTATGAAGGAATGGGGAAAACATGTGCATGACACTTTAGTGATGAAATCTAAAAGCAGTTGAATAAAGAAAGTCTAAATGAGCAGACGCTTATTCATGCCTGGAAGGTCCCAGCGGATGACACTTTTCTTTACACTGACTGGAGATCCAACTCATCCCAAACCAAAGCTCCACAGGATTTTTTTTATAGATATAGACAAGTTCATTAAAAAGGTATATAGGGTTTAAAAAGAAAAGCAGCCAAAGCAATTTTAAAAAAGAACAAAGCTAGGGAAATTCCACCATCAAGTTTTAAAACCTTCTAAAAGCTACCAAACTCAGGATAGCAGCAGAGGAATTGAGTCATAGATCACTGCAACAGAACCAGGCCCACAAACAGACCCAGATAGATAAACATGGTCAGTTGGTTTCTAACCAAGGTGCAAAAAGCAGTTCAATCATTAAAGATACTCTTTCAACAGCTAACACTGGCACACTCAAACACAGACTGAAAAAAAGTTGTAAAGGTCATACTGTATACAAAATTACTGAGTGAGCATAGATCTAAATGGATAATACAAAGTATAGAATTCCAAGAAAAATACAGAAAAGCTGAGTGGCCTAGGTTTTCAGTAAAGAGTTTTTAGATGTGATAGCAAGTATAGGATGTATAAAAGAAAAAAAATGATCATAATTCAAACATTGAGAACTTTTCAGTGGAAGTAAATGGTGAAATATGAAAAGGCTACCTACAAATCACACATCAGACAGGATCGTCTACAAGGAACAGCATGAGCCGGTGCTCCAGCCACGTAAGCCAGGCTTGAGCAGCAGCTGGATCAGCAGAATGTCGTGCGACCTGTGATTCCCCTGGAGCAGCCTGGGAAGCTTGTGAGGTCCTGCTGCCTGGCCAGGTCTCCTCCAGGGCTTGCCTCTGCACTAAGTAGACAGTTTCTTCCTCATCACCCTTAGGCATACCTACAAAGTGCTTCGCAGCAGCAGGGAATGGGCCTACAGCAGCGGGGTCATCAGACCCCATTGTTTCAGTTCACTCTGCTTTAAGGACACTTGGAAGCTAATACTTTTAGCTACTCTTTACTTTCTATGCTAGCAACAATCCGAGTCTAAAAATGCCCACTACTAGCACATACACAGAGAATGGGGGAGGGGGAGGGGGAGAGAGAGACTATCAGCCTGGCTTTGCCCTATGTTTCACAAAACCTAAAATAGACACTTTCCAAGCTCAACATTAGGAAAACACACCCCCCCCCAAAAAAAATATGGTCAAAAGATTTTCAAGAACTCACCAAAGGAAACAGGTAGAAGGAAGATAAGCATTAAGAAAAGCTGTCCTGACATCAGTAGGATCAGGGAAATGCTTAATGAAAACCATGAGACATCAAGGGGCGGGAGAGATAGCTCAATGGTTAACAGTCGTTGTTGCTCTTGCAGAGAAACCAGGTTCGGTTCCTAGCACCCACATGGCAGCTCATAACCATCATCAGTAACTCCAGTTCTAGGAGAGCAAATGGCCTCTTCTGGCCTCCATGCCCACCAGGCACACATATTGTACACAGACATAAATGCAGACAACACCCATATGTACATAATATAAATTAAAATTTTAAGAAGACATCAGTATATGCCTTCTGTAATAGCTAATATAAAGGTGACTATTGAGAACAATTGGACTCTTAGATGGCTAGAAGGTAAATGGTACAGATGTCTAGAGAAAGTTTGCAGTGCTTTTATCCATGCAATTCAACAGTTGCCTCCTGGGAATTTAACCTTAAGACACTAGATTTAACTTTAACCTGGACCAAGATCTCCTCACAAAGGGGAATGAATAATAAATAAACTGTGGTGTACTCATATGGAGACACTGCTTAACACCAAAGAGGAGAAAACTAATGATTCATGCAAAATGCATAAGCCTCAAATGCAGTTTTCTAAGACAAAGACATTCTCAAGAAGTTATATGCTGTATAATTTCATTTATATCCGTGTCTCAAAATGACAGAACTATGATGACAAAGAGCGATCAGTGGGTGTCAGGGGCAAAAGTATGGGAAGCTATGATATAAAGACCACAAGGGACATTTTGGTGGGCATGAAACTTTTCTGTATCCTGGTTGTAGTTAGAGCTGCATGAATCTATGAGAACTGAAATAATAAATCTATATATGCTAAACTTCTGAGAGCTGCAAAAAGCATTTTCAGGATATATGACAAAAGGAAAAATATCCATTATTTTTTAAAGAAATAAGGGGAGAAAAGATAAGGTAACTCTAAAACAAGAAATTTAAGGGTTGATGCAACAAATGGGATCTTAAAGTGTGTGTGTGTGTCTTATGTATGGGTGCCAGTGTAGGCCAGAGGACGGTATTGGATCTCCTTCAAGTTACTGACCATTGTGAACCATCTGACTTGGATGCTGAGAATGTAACTCTGGTCCTCTAGGAGACAATACCTGTTCTTAACCACTAAGCTATGTCTTCAGCTTCCAAACAGAATTTGTAGGTCATGCTTAGATCCTAACAAACTAACCCCCCAAAAGGCATTTTTTATATAATCTGGAAATTTAAATGATCCTAGAATTACGTGTTAAATTTAAGTTTCTGCAGTATAATAGTTGGCTAGATATAAAAAACAAAACATTTTCATCTGTTACATATGTATTCTGGTGTACATGTGGGTATGAAATAGCATTAAATCTGGGCCTTGCCTCAAAAGACTTGAGGCCGAAAATGTCTATGCTAATGACTGCTAATAGAAACTGTAGATTGGTTATCCTATGCTTTATTTTTAGTATAATTCTAGCTCTCCAGAAATCTTTCTTGAAAATAAAAAGGTTTTAAATAGTATTTTTCAACATTTATTATAAAGCAGTAGACACAGGCCTGCAGTTGTTTTCAATCTCAATGTCAAATTTTTCCAATGACTCCAAATAAATAAATGCTGTATATGCCAAAAATAATACTGATATGGAAAAAGCAATCTAGAAATCATATACTTTCAGCAATAAACTACTAAGATTACTAGGTTAGTAAACATTTGCAGTTAGATTTTAAAATAGCAACTCAAAGCAGTTTTCAATGACACCATCAGGAAATGGGGGAAAAGGTCAATGTAAAGCAACAGTTTTGATCCTACGAATCTCAGCCTCCAGACAAAAATCATCCAAGGCCTTAAACTCTCATTAATATTTACAAGGCAGTGCTTCCTCCTGCTTGCCCAGCTTGCTCTTTTGAGCGTTGTTATTATTTATCGTTTCTTGTACACGCAGCACCGCGTGGGATTCAGATGATAAATTTCCTCCCTGGGGGATACTACACAATCACACAAACAGAGCACAAAGACTAGCTGTTTAAGAAATTAATGCCAAATGCAAAACTGAGGAGCACATTCCGATTTTTTTTTTAAAAAATAAGGTTATAAATTGTAAGTCCTAAGGGAAGAATACTCATTCAAACCCACAGCTGTCCACCTCTACATTGCAGTCTTAAAGAGGTCAAAGGGGTAAGAGAGAGTTCTAGCAAACCCTTTAAAGCTCCTGTTGGCAGGAGAGATATATAAGTTGCAAAAGTAATACTTAAGAAGAATTCAGGGACCAGAAAGATAGCTCAGTGGTTGAGTGCTTGCTGTTTCTGAAGAGCATTGGAGTTGAGTTCCTGGGCAGCTCACAGCTGCCTATAACTTTAGCTCCCGAGGATCCAGTACCCTATTCAGTCTCTGTGGGCACCCACACTAAAATGCATATATATTCTCACACACATAGATATAATTAAAAGTAAAATCTTATTTTTAAAGAAGAGTTTGAGCCTGGCTCAGTGGTGAACGCCTTGAATCCCTGCTCTTGAAACGGAAGGCAGTGACAAGCAGATCACCATGAGTTCCAGGCCAGCCTGGTCTATGTAGCTTTTCCAGATCAGCCAAAGCTACATAGCCAAGTTTTCTAAGGAAATAAAACAATTTGAACCCTTTTAAATGTTAATAAATGTCTATAAACGGAGTTCAGCTGGCAACAATGAACCCAGAACTGTGAATTATGAGGGAAGAAATATCCAAAGATCCCTCCTTTCATCTGCTATACCCATTTGTAGGAATAGTTGAGCAAGAGTGTATTTCCATTTTACAACTTCTCACTGTTATACTATGTGCCAGAAAAATCAAACTACTAAAATGTCAGTTTATAAACTAATTCTATTTTTCATAATAATTATGTAGGTCTCAAATATGATTTTTCCACACTCATATTTTAAATGCTTACTTTTATCATACTTAGCCTACCTGGAATATTCAAACTCTATTACTCCTAGTTTGTAGGAGGGTTATTCCAGGCTTACTTCCCAATGTGTTTAACAGCCTAGTTTACAGAAGATGCACAATATTTAGTAAATATAAATAAATCACACTGTTGAAAAATAAAAGCCTCTGCTTTGATACTTACCAAACTTTATGGATTTATGGATGATGAATTACTGAGTTCTCCTCTTTAAGTTAAACTGGAATAGGATCTGTTGAAAGCCATGCGTCTTATCTAACAAACTATGCATCTCCAACAGAACACATTCTCCTTTCTCAGTGCTTCATACAAATTCAACACCTGATTTGTTTTAAAGTTTTACTTTATTTTTAATTGATACATAATTGACTCTGTGTGTACTATATATGGTACTGTCTGGCCTTTTCTGAAGAAAGGGTTCTAGTCATTGTTTAAAAAGCATGGGGTAGGTGGTAAGATGGTAGAAACCAATGTTCTAGGGAATTTGGAACAAAAAGTAGCTGAAATGACTTTCTGTGAATTACAATTATTTTGCCTTTTCAAAGTCTATAAGTATTATTGTTATAAGAATATAAAATTATTTCTGCCTCAACTTTAAGGATCAAAGTGATTTATGCTCTTCAGAATTTGAAAGACAAGATATTAAGGCTCTCAAGTTAGAAAATTTTCACTGTATAAAAAAAGGTTAAGCCTTTTACAGCATAACTTTAGACTCTTTGGGTTTAAAAGTTTTCTTTTCCCTATGTTATCTTTATCTTTATTTTTTATTTCCTTCTCTTTAACAACCATACATAAAAACAGCTTTACTATTTCCCCCCTTTCCAGATTACATTTTATCTCAAGGAGATTTGAATCCAGATTAGCTGTATGTAATAGGATTTGAGGATGTAGGCATATGTCTAGCTGTCACTGACGATCTGTCTTGCGATCAGCTCTCGCATTATTTCGTTGGTACCACCGTAGATTGGCTGAACCCGAGCATCCACGTAAGCTCTAGATAACGAGAAGAAAGTTGAATTGATAAAAACATGGTAGAAATGTTAAGTTCTAGATAATTACTAATTATTTAACTAAGGAACTCTCAGCAGTAAGCGCTCCTTATAACTGGTTTTTCTAGTCCAGCATTCATACTAGGTTGGTATACTAAAAGCCATTAAGATCAGACATGATAATTCAAAATAACACAGGCACACTAACATAATTTTATAAAATTGAGCAAATAGTGTTCGCTTTGTCAGCACATATACTAAAATTGGAATGATACAGAGAAGATTAGCATGGTCCCTGTGCAAGGATGACATGCAAATTCGTGAAGTGTTCCATATTTTTAAACCAGCCTACAAACCATAAACCCAGAGAACTTAGACAACAATGAGGACACTAAGAGAGACTTACATAGATCTAATCTACATGGGAAGTAGAAAAAGCAAGATCTCCTGAGTAAATTGGGAGCATGGGGACCTTGAGGGAGGGTTGAAGGGGAGGGGAGATGCAGGGAGGGGAGCAGAGAAAAATGTAGAGCTCAATAAATATCAATAAAAAAATGAGCATATAGAACAACAACCTGAAAAGTCTATGTTTAGAAATGCATAGAAATGCATCTTGGTTTCTTATCTTTTAGTCTCCCCAGAAAGTTTAAATCCACTGACCTTAAGGGAAAAAAAATAAATTACTTATTTCCAGACATTCCTTTTAATTTTATCACTACAACCACCACCTGATGTTTTAAAAAATTATTTTTCCCCCAAAGTTAACAAGTAGCTTATTCTGGGGGTGACTAAGTCACTCTTGTCTAAGTGGCTGAGCCCACTGGGACGCACACAAGCACATGCCCAGGGCTTCACTTTTCTCTCATGCTGCTGCTGGGAGAGACCCTGACTAGCATGGGACCGAACTCCGGACCTTGATGGGTGAGAGCTCCGCCACTGAGCGCGCTCCAGCCTTAGGACAGCTGTGGTAGAAACCATGGGAATGCTTACTGCTGCTCTGCAGGCTAAAAAGGAGATTGAGAGAGGCTGATGCATTTGTTAATTAATGATCACCATTCACTGGTGACATAAAGATAACTGTCCGCTGGAACAAGAGTGTAGGTGTCTCGCCTCTTCAGCGAGAGAGCTCATATTAGGTCCCAGTGCTTCCATTGTCCCAAAGTCCATTGAGCTCTGGACTTTTCATGGCAGGAACATTTAAAGACCTTTCTTTCTCAAATACAAAATTGGGGCTTTAACTATTTAATTTCTAAGACAAAATGTGCTAATTTATTGGCATATGACCAACTTTGAACTTAGACTTTCCCACATCTACCAAGGTACTTTGCAGATAAGTAAGTAGATCCTCATATAATAATATCCCTCCATTATAAAGGGAATTAGGACACTCAATACTTTCTGAGATATATGAACTACACTCCCAACCCCAGATCTTGTTGTTCTCTGCAAAACCAAGCACTCGTATCCTCTGAAGCCTTTCCTGGCCTGCCAGCCTGCCCAAGCAATCCAAATGCTTCAGACATTTTTGAGCTGGGTTGGGTATTTATTTTCACATTAAGGGATATGCAATGACAGACCAGCAGACATTTCATAAGTTACCAATTAAATTTACTAAGATTAACGGAGAAAGGCAGTAGAGAAATGTTTAACTCCCGTGAAGTTTTCTGTCTCAGCTTCTCCACCTAAAATAGCTAAGAGATCTTCAAGGGTCTAATGCTAAACCTAACGAATAAAACTAAAACCAACTCACATGCCAAGACTTCGCTATCTAAAAATTATAAAAGGGAATGAAACACACCTTTTACTTATAAAGCTAAGACGCAATAACTTATCTATCACTTTCTCCATCCTCCCTACCCCCACACTAATAATGTCGCTTACCCTGGGGGAGGTATGAGAATCCCAAGTTGGATAATTTCCTAAACCAAAGTCTGTACACTATAGCCACCCATGGTTTAATGTGTAATTAGCTTCTTGCTATCATCATTTCCCACACCCTTGGGGGAAAGAAAGAGCTTTCTAGATAAAGATTCACATCTCTTTGAACTGGCAAGCCAGGCAAGGATGGTGATTAGTATTTTTTAAAGGAGTTCAAGTCTTCTGAGCCGAAAGCAGAAACTGTAAGTCATCAATCCCCAAGTTTTCTTGCTACTTACTTACAGCAATGGACTCTAAAACGCAGCCACCCCAGCTCATGGCGCACTATAACCTTATCCAGGTTGTGAGCTGAGCCCCTCTTCACTTGGCATCCCTTTCTTAGAACGTAAACTGAGCCACACAGACACTGGGCCAAAACATGCCTACACTCCCAGCAGCAGTTACAAGAGCTTAAGCACACAGATACAAGCATCCATTATCATTTCATCCACAAGGCCCTCTTATAAATGGGATGGATGAATACCGCGGAAATAAAGATGTGCAGGAAAAATCCCAGGGATTGGGCTAGCATGATGCGAAACCTCACTTCTGTCTCAAGACTACACAGGATCTAAAAGGAAGCCCTGCTTTAAGGCCTACCAGAAGCAGTTCTGAAAGGACATACCAAAGTCTAAGTCAAATAATTTATTTGGAAAAAACAATTTCATGCTTATATTATCTCAAAAAGAGGAAAATACTTGATTGATGCTGTTTTATAAAGTTATAAATTAGAGCTACCAAGTAGGTAAAGGTTCTAAGCTGTGTGATAGCTATAGAATTAGCAAGTTATATCTATGCAGGAACTGCTGCTCTTAATGAAACAGCAATAAAAAGTTCATGTTCCCAATAAGGATTAGAAACACATGGAATACCTCCACTTAGGCGTGTTAGAATGAGAAATTCAAATGCATCAGGTTAACAGTGTGAAGAGGCATTTGGTAATTTTTACTAACCACACAAAGACATTCAGGTAAAAAAAGAATAAGGAAGTTTTTAGAAGTCTATAGCATTGCTACTCTCAGATTCAGAACTAAATTGGATGATAAATTGTATTTATCAAAAACTTCCTTGGGCAATTTTTATAAACAATATACTGTTAAGAGGAAAATGTTTTCTAAGGTGGTAAGGAGTAGTATGAGAAGGGAAGGATGAGGGAGACACATGAAAGAAGACACTCTTTAATGGTAACTGCTACTGCTTCTGAGTAAATTCATGGCCAACCCAGTAAAAAGCACCCTTTATTTTTCTTGAAGATAAAATTCCATTCAGCAAAAAGAAAAAAAAAACACCTTTATTTTTCAAGCAAGATACTTAAAGTATGATATGCTAATTATTCTCCTATGCAAGTGAACCATTCTGCATTACTGTTTGTTGTTGCTTTTTAAAAAGTAGCTAGGGATGGTGGTCAGCAGCAAATTGCTTGTCTAACACGTGCACAGCCCGGAGTTCAGTTCCTCTGATGGCCAGTTCTGATCATCAACTTGTCAATCTGGGACCATCTAAGACACAAGCTTTCAGGTATAACCTTAAGGCGTTATTTGATTAGGTCAGCCTCTGGGCATGGTTAACTGAGGTGGGAGACTCACTCCAAAGTCAGGTGGCACCATTCCCTGGGCGTGGGTCCTGGACTGTATACGGACAAGGCCATCAGCTGAGCAACTGCACCATTCATGCCCTGCTTTCTAACTCCAAGTCCAGCCTGACCACCCCTCAAACTCCTGCAGCCAGGACGTCCAGCCTGACCATCCCCCAAACTCCTGCAGCCAGGACATCCAGTCTGACCATCCCCCAAACTCCTGCAGCCAGGACATCCAGCCTTACCATCCCCCAAACTCCTGCAGCCAGGACATCCAGCCTGACCATCCCCCAAACTCCTGCAGCCAGGACATCCCCACTCTGACCAGCTACCCTGAAACTGTGAACCAAAACTAACCCTTCCCTCCCTTCAGCTGCTTCTGTTAGGGGATTTTATCACACTAATAAGAAAAGTAAGTAATGCAAGGAGTGTGTGTATGAGATGGACAGACAGAAGGGGGGATATGAACAACTTTTAAAAGTATGCTGGACTCTTCGTTATCTTTAAAAATAAATCCTAATGAGAAGCTAATAAAATAAAGCTACTTCTGTTTGCATAAACATATTCGCTGAAAATGCACATTTTGATATACTTTCCCTATATGTTTACCATATAAGGTACAGTAAAGAAAATTTCCTTTCTTCATATCCTTAAGAAAAGCATCAGCCAGGCGGTGGTGGTGATGTACACTTTTAATTCCAGCACACCAGAGACAGAAACAGGAGGATCTCCGTGAGTTTGAGGCCAGCCTGGTCTACAGAGCAAGTTCCAGGACACCCAGGGCCACATAGAGAAACTCTATCTTGAAAAGAAAAAAATAAAAGAAAAGCTCATAGTAAGAAAGGAGAGAAAGAAAGGGTGTCGGTATATTGTAGGAAAAAAATCTATTTTTAATTTTTTTTAAAAATCAGATTTTTTTTTATAAAGAAAGAAACAAAGGCATCATAGGCTGGGTGTGGTGGTGGCTCACACCATTAATCCCAGCACTTGAGGCAAAGGCAGGTGGAGTTGTGTGAGTCTGAAGCCAGCCTGGCCAGACAGGGTCACACAACAAGACCCTAAGGGGGGGGGGGAGAGGGGGAAAAAAAAGAAGCATCATAGACCCCCATACTTACTTTGCAATCGGGTACTCCCACATATATCCCCAGCCTCCATGGAGTTGTACACATTGATAAGCTACGCTGTTTTGTAATTCAGATGCCCTAAATGATGAAAATAACAAGCAGAAAAAGAGATATAGTTCAGTTGGTAGAATACTCACAAATCTTTGGAGTCAAACCCTACAACACAGAACTGCGGTGGTAGTGTATGCCTATAACCCAACACTCAGGAGGTAGAGGAGATCAGAAGATCAAGACCAGCCTTTGCTACATAGTGAACAGAAGGCCAGCCTTGATAATGAAACCTTGCCTTTAAAAAAGTTCTCTCACTACTCAACAATTTATAAACTATCTTTTGATATTCAACACCATTATGTTCATAAGCCTGATAGGTTCAAGAACAAGGCCATTAGCTATGCGAAATTCTCTTTCCAAAACCAAAAATAGGTAAAATTCTTTTTTATACCTTTTCCGTAAGCCAAAGAACGTGTCATAGTTTGCAGAACGTGTAAGCTACACCCCAGCCTGAAGTGTAAGCTCTTGGTTACTTCACATTCCTTTTTAATCTCATAATCTGGTCATTATAAAATCATTACACAAAGCACCATTCGCATATTTCCCTTGTCTAGCAATGACTGAACTGGAGTTAATAAATAACAATGGGAAAATTTTTTTATGCTGATTTTGGGCTAGTAAGAAGAAATGGTTTTTTGTTTGTTTGCTTTCTTCTTTAAGGAAACTAATCCCCATTCCACTATCTGATTTAAACCACACTTGCACCTTAAAACACATAAACACTTTACAGGGGTCTGTTCTCAAACTCCCCTTTAACCGCATTGTTAATCATCCTTAATCCAAAGGCAAGCTTTTCTAAACTCAATAGGACTTTGGTCAGACAGTCGATACTTAAGCATTTTCTTAGACCTGCAAAACACCTCACATTCTGTCCAGCCTAAGAACCTCCCTGATTACCTAGAGCTGTCCCCAGAGACTTATATTTAGCTGGAGTTACTTAATGGAACTCGACACCGCAAGACTCCCAAATTTTATCCTTCTAGTCTGTCTCACTTTGCTGACATTCTTTAGATAATTTGAAATTAAACTTACCACTTTAAGCACTCACTGATCCTACTTCAGGCTCTTAATATTTCACCTTTAACAGCAAGTGATGAGTTACATACCAAGTCGAGTAATTTTTAGGACATTATAAACAAACCCAGTGGGACTTTCCAGATTTTTTAAATGCTACTTTTCACTTGCAGACCTCTTCCTTTAACACTTTCAAGGTCTAAGGGCTGGCAGAATCCCATAGCCATCTGAACAAACACCACATTTTAATTACAGTAGTGTGCATACCAATATTTTGCCATGGAAGCTGAGCCAGAGTCCAGACGTTTTTCTTCATGCAATTGCAGACAGCTGTCCACAAAAGCTCTGGTTACACATATGTTTGTTTTTAATTCTGCTAGTTTATGCTGCACCGTCTAGAGATGAAAGGGGGAAAGGAGCATATTAGAAGCACAGATTTGAACTCAGCACCTCAAATACATAGGAAAAAAACGTTAAAGCAAAACAAAAGTGGAACTGCCGGGTTTTTCTTCCAAGAAAAGGGCACATGTTAACTTAAATGAAAAGAGAGATAGAGAGAGGAAAACCCTGTATCTTAGTATTTTAAAAGCTGTAGTAAATAAAAATAGGTAAGCATCTGGCATAGTTTAAAGGAAACTGCTTAAAGAACATCATGATTTAATGTATTAGCACCATCTTGTGGTAGGAGCCGTCACGTACAGCTACTAAAACACCCAGTTTCCTGGGGGTTAAACAGGATTTACTGTGCGCTAATGAAATTAAGGGTATGTATTTCCCTACTGTGCCTCTTTGGCCTACAGTGAAATAATAAAATAACATGATAGAGGGGCAAGATGGATTTATCTAAACACAACCGTCGTCAAATACTTATTAGGTTAGTAATCACAGTACTAATAATAGAACGGAATAGGCAGAAACCCAACTCCAGTTAACGTAGAGCCTCTCCCATCCCTCTGCAGGGGCTCACGTAGCCTCCAACTAATTCTGAATGGTCTTATTTGCACGTGTTAAAGGTGTGAGCTTTGAGTTCACATCTATTCTTGCTGGCACCAGCTCTTGAACCTCCTTCAGGAAACTGGCCTGGACTTGGGTAGAGCCCCCAAATGTATATCCTATTCTGAGGTCAGAGGCCCATCTGCGGCCAGCTGCCCGTCATTTCCTTGAGAAAGCTACAATTTGATCATGCGCTGTGGGGTGTGTGAGAAGTCCATTGTGGCCACAGGCAGGCACACCTGTGGAGGCTATGCTGAAAACTTGGAAATGGACCTTCAGGGCCCACAGGAATGCTTGAGTTCTTGAAGGAGGTTGTAAGAGCCGTCTTTCAGGGCTGTGGGGTCTACATTTATACTTGTGGCCATAGCAATTCTCAAAGCTGAATTTTCAGAGTGACCAGTGCAGTGCCCGGGTACAATTTTAGTATTTGTTCATTGTTGGAAAACCAAAGAATGGGAATAGAGCAATGGGGGGACTAGGAGAGAGCTGGGTATGTCTGCTGGAGTGGGAGCTTTGAGGAACTGATGCCTTGGGTGTAGCAACTGTTGTGTCTCCTTGTGGTTTTGCAGCACCCTCTTCTAGAAAGACTAACTGGCATCTAATGATTCCAAACCAAGCTGTGGCGAGGCCGGCAGCACCAAGCTTCCACCCGGGAGTCCCGGCATCCAATGTGGAACATGCTAGGCATGTCCAGATCTTTTCTAGCTTCGTTTCTACCTCTGTATGTCCTTTGGCCAGATATCTATCTATAATCAGCATAAAGCTCCCCTCCCGCCTTACACATTCATGTTTACAAAGAGAAACATCTGAAAATGTGGTCAAATCATTTTCTATAGACATCAAAAATCCTGGGCCACGAATTCTAAGTCTACCACTGGCTTAAATCCACGACACTATATAACATTTCATTTGAGAGAAAGAAAGCTGGGATAGGGAGGAAAATCAGACAATTCTCAAGAACTGTTGCCCCGTATGATGTTACGTATGAGGCTTTATGCACAATTTAGAATACGAAAAAGTCACGATCTCTCTCATATGAAAGCTATTCTACACAAATAAAGGTGAAGTTAAAAATCAGACCCACTTAAAATTTTTAACGCAGCACATCCACTAGGTCCAGAGGTCTAAAAATAACAAACGCTGCCAAGAGTACATAATTTACTGTCTGAAGATAAAGAGATTAAATATTTACATATTCTTGGCACTGAACTGGGAGCTGGTGAACAGAACTGGTCTTTGTTCTTCACCAGGAACAGCGTCATACTTCCCGAAACCACTCAACTAATGGCTGCAAAGGATAGCATCACCCATTGGTAGGGTGTTTCTCATGAATGATCAACATGCTCACAGGGGTATCTTTAGTGATTACAGATACCTGCTACAGTAAAAAGTGGAGCTTGAATTTAGAGAGAATCTTAGCCATGCACAGTGGCATGGGTTTTAAATTATCGCACTGGAGAGGCAGAGGTAGGGTGATCAGGAGTTCAAGGCCAGCTTATACTCTATGAGCTTCTGTCTGTCTCTCTCTCTCACACACACACACAAGAAATCTCTGTAAGCAACTAAGTGAACTGACTAAAATCTCCCTCGACGTTCTGAATGAGGGCCGGGTGCTGGCTCAGCACATAAAGGCACTTTCTGGCATGCCTGCTGACCTGAAATCCAATCCCTACGGCCCACATGGTGGAAGGAGAACCAGCTCCCACAAGTTGTTTTCTGACCTCCACACACTTGTCATACGTGTGCATAACCACCCCCCACCTCCCCACACACACGGTGGGGGGGGTGGACAGGGAGAGAGTAAATGAACTAAATATGTAATTTTTTTTAAAAAAATAAGCAATTATCTTGGAGCTTTAGGATTTGAAGACACCTTGGAATGGTTAGTAAGCCGAATCACTAAAACAAAACTGTGAGTTATTTTAAGCATATATAATGATTTAAATATTTTTTAAATGAACTCAATTTGCTACCTAGTCTTACTATTAATTAATGCCATATTTAAGGTCTTAGGAAGTAGACAGTTTTTGTTTGAAGATATTGAACTGAAAGACATTTTTTCCTTTTCCTATTTCTTTCCCAAATAGTTTGTCTTTAGAATCAATAATATGTACCACACAGGAAATGACAAAACACGCTAGTTAGATAAATACCATCCCATCTTCACTTCACTGCCCACAGGTGACTCTGTGGCTGGAGAGATGGCTCTGCAGTTCAGGTCACTGACTGTTCTTCCAGAGACACAAGTTCAATTCCCAGCACCCACATGGTGGCTACAAACGTCTCTAACTCCAGTTGCAGGGATCTGTCGCACTCTCTTGACCTCCATTGGCACCAGGCACAGGAAACCACATGGTGCACAGACATACATACATACAAACGCCCATACACATAAAATAATAATGTTTTTAAAAATGCAAATTCTAGAATAGAACATCTGTGTCGTTTTAGTTTACTTAATCTCTCTGCCTTAACTGCTTTATAAATAAAGATAATAGTAATAACTATTATATACAGTTATGAAGAAAAAGATAAAACTGCATTAAACACGGCGTCTAAGAAATGGAAAGCAGTTAATAAATGATATATATTATTGCTATTATTAACATCTGAGTTATGCTATTTTATCAGTTATTTCAGGGTTAACCATGAGCTGTGGTTATCGCCCATGGAGTCTTCCTATAACTCCTGCTTCCTTATTATAGTAATACTCTAGTCTACAAGGGAGATGAATTCTGTGGTATGGACCTGAGTGGACAAAAGAGCCAAACGTTCAAGACTCAAGAATTATAGAAAGAATGGAAATATAATGATGTTAAAGTAGCATTTGGCCAAGTATAACATGGTATGTAGAGGTTCAGTTAATAGAACCAGAGCGCAGTCAGCTCTAGAATAAAAGATAATAGGGATGTATTAGTCATCTGTGTTACTGCATGCATTTCTAACTTGAATTATGAAAATATTCAAAGAAACTTACTAAAGAAAATTGCAAGAAATCCCAACATATTCTTATTAGGAAAACAATACCACTTTACATAAGGATAAGAAGCTGTAGGGAGCTGGGGAGATGCTCAGGGAGTAAACAGCTTCCTACATGAGCACGAGGGCCCGAGTTTGGATTCCCAGCACCCACAAAAAAGCCAGGTGTGCTAGTCTGGAATCCGTCTGCACATAGGGGTGCACAGACAGGTGGAGACTGCCGGGGTTCACTGCCACTCTAGCCAAACAGTGCCAGGTTCAGTAAGAAACCTTGTCTCAAAACACAAGCTGAGAAGCCCTGGAGGAAAATACTGAGTCAACCTCTGGCCTCCATACACGTCTACACAAGGGTACTCACCTACACATTCGTGCACGTGCTTACCACACACAGCATACATACAACCCCCACACACAAGTATCGAGACCAGTGGTTCTCTGCATTGCCCACGCTGCTACCCTTGAATAGAGTTCCTCACGTTGTAGTGACCCCCCCAACCATAAAATTTTTCCATTGCTATTTCATAGCTGTAATTTTACTACTCTGTTGAATTGAAAAGTAAATATCTGCTATGTAGGATATCTGATATTTGATCACTGTGAAAGGGTCATTCGACCCCAGGGGTTGTGACCCACAGGTTGAGAATCACTGACTGGAGATTACTACTGCCACCTACTGAAAATCTAGTGAACTACTTATGTTTTGTAGGAAGGTAACATGACACGTGCTTTGAAAAACAGGCGTATTTATCTTTTGTTATGAATATAAAATATAGTTATGTAGTGCTTAATAAGGTGAATCATTTGAGTAATTGGCCATTAAACAATTTCGCCATGTGTGAGCCTAAATGGTGTAGGTCAGATGTTTGGCAGAGCATCTTAACAGTCAAGAGACATGGTGAACAAAGGAATCTGAGGATTCCGCTGGCGTAGCATATTATTTTAAGATAAACTTCCTTTAATGAAAGTAGTAATGCAGCCTGAGACAGTGATAATAAGTATAGCATAATACATGAGCAATAAAATTTATCATCAAATATTACATCCTGCCTAACTGATTGCACTGTGTCTGCATGACTGATTGACGGCTTACACCAGCATCGCCACCATCACGTGGAGCTACCATGTTATGAGTGGCCCATCACTAGGTCTTCTGTTCAGTCCATCACTCATGACTACACTGTTATATGTACATTGTTATAGCACATGACTATTTTAAATTATATGCATTTATTTTTTGTATGTATGTATGTGTACATATGTATGTATATATGTATGTGTGTGGGCACAAACATATCATAGTGCCTGAGTTGAGGTCAAAGTTTTCAGGAGTCAGTTCTGTCCTTCTACCATGTGGGTTCTGGGACTCGAACTCAGGCCACCAGACTTGGTGGCAAGTACATTTACCCACTGAGCCACCTTACCAGCCCCCATGACTGCAATTTAAAGGAATCCTTTTCTTTTATGGAACAAGAGTACAGATCGGCTGCTACTTCCTTTATGGTTAAATATCTAATAATATGCTTTGTGGATTATTCAGGAAATATGGGTAGCATACTTTAGAGATTTATTTATTGTGTGTGTGTGTGTGTGTGTGTGTCTATGAGTGTATGTGTGTGTATGTATGTGTGCACATACCCATGGATCGCAATATTCCAAGTACTTTATATGCACTGCCCCATCAAATCCTTACAGTAATCACACAAGGTAGGTACTATGCCCCATCAAATCCTTACAGTAATCACACAAGGTAGGTACTAATATTATTCATAAAAAGAAAAATATTTCTATTTTTGAATAAACACAAGTCTTATAAACTTCAGGAATTTTTCACAGTAAGATTTTACCATTTTGCATATTAGATAAATTTCTAAAGTTTACAAACAGGAAAATATTTCCTCCAGAACATAATTTGCCTTGACTGTAGAGATTGCGGGAGCCATGTGAGAACGTAAGCACACTTGGCCACAGCGCTCAAAAGGTTGTTCCTGTAATGCTATGCAGATGTCCCATTCCTAACTCCCCTTCACAAAGTTGCTCCAGCAGGCTCATTCTACTTTAAAAGGCTCAGACTTAATGTCAGCCCTCAGCCTGCCAGTGAGAAGTTCCTCCAGCGTGGTGACTGTATGGTTCGCACAGGAAAGCAGGGAGTCCAAACTTCCATGTCACCCTCCCTCTTCTGTCTTCTGTCTTCCCTGTTGGCCGCTGTGACAAGCCTCTCCTGACCTACCTTTTCTCTTCTCCTTTCCTCCTCTGCTTCTTGTGTGTTCTTCCTTTTCTACGTCACCATCAAATCTCAGTTTTCTTTGGGATCTGCCATTGGCCCTCCTCTTATCTCAGCAGTCCTACACTCTCCTTTAGGCCTCTTGTCTACTGTCATGTTTCTAAAGCCACCCTGCAGCAGAATTACACTTAGCATTTCACCCTGACGCAACTGTGATGACCGACCTGATAAACAAGTATGCGGTTGTAAGGACAAACTCACCTGTATGTGTGCAACTGTTTTCCCAAAAGCTTTTCTCTGCTTAACATAGTTCCTGGTTTCTTCAAACATGAACTCACAGGCAGAAATTGCCAAATCTGCAATTAACAGCCTTTCCTAGAACCCAAAATTAAGCAGTAAGCATTATTACATAAATGATTTTCATACCATTTCAATGGAGTCCTATAAATAACTGCCTTAACAAACTACTAAAGGTCATGTTTAACTTCCTTCTTAGTGCTAAGAAAAGGCTCCCCCAGGTCTGTGGTGACGGTGACACAGCTAAGACAAGGCCACGCTGCTTGGTTTTTATCCACACTGTCTCCACCACACACATAGAGTTAACTCCCACAGCTGACTTTTTCCTCCTTGTCTACTACAGACTAGTGCATCGATGGAGCACTGCTCCACAATATCTTCAAGTCCACAGCGCAAATTCTGCCAATCAGTGCAAAAAGAGCTTTAGTCACCAAATTCCACCACGCTGGGGATTTCTGTATTCTATTTTACTACTGGAGCCACTGGCTTCTGTCAATTTCATGTTTAGCTGGAGCCATAGCCACCATCGGCTATGTATTACACACCAGCATGTAAGCATCTACAATTAGGCAATTACGACCCCAAAGCACAGACTGCGATGTGACCGATCTTTCTGTTTAACGCTTTCTCCCCTTGAGTCACAGTAATTTACAGAAGTTCTTCACTTAAGAAGAAGCCAGAATCATTGCAAGGAAGAATGATAGAAATAAAATACCTATTTTCCTTACTTTGGTTACATTCTGCTTGGCTCCTACCAAGATCTCTTACTTCCTTATCTGACCTGTAACAATGGTCCTTCTTTATATTCAGTGTGATACTCAGAAGCCTTTTGTGGCACAAGTTTAACGTGTGGATCTATACGGCTCTTTATTTCTGTTCAGTATCAAACCAGAAGTCTCTAACCAGAAGATGGCCATGTTAGGCATTTAATACCTGTGGGAGCTCTTGCATGAGGTAGTAGAAGCCTTTATTCTCTTCCCCAAGTAGGGCACTAGCTGACAATCGGACATCTTCAAAGAATAGTTCTGCCGTGTCCTAAGAAACATGGATCAAGCAGAGAATGCGTGCATTGGTTTCGCAGTAACCCATTCACAATTTCCACAGAAGATGAAACAAAGAAAGCGTTAAGTAGTGAGCCATAAGCGAGGGTATTTTATCTAATTCCATCTCATCCCACCATGTGTGGCTTTCTCACTGCAATACAACCGCCATTCAGGCTTTGACACTGTCCAGTTCTCTAGGCCCTGGGAAGCGAGAAACTCTACCACACATTAAACATGCTTTCTGGTAATATATACCAAAATACTCTTATTACTGCGTAACTTTCTAAATTTCACAGACGGTTATTACACTTACAAAAGCTAACATTCCCATTTCTTAAACAGACACTCAAAACTCCCTGACTCCTTCCCATTGCTGGGCACAACCGAGACAGGGGCATCACATAAGTCTCCTCTGCTGTTTCTGAGACGGCACCCTGGCAATCAGACAACAAGATGCCAGAAGGACGCTCCATATCTGCTTTCTGAGTGAGAGTGAACAATGAATTGCCAGATCTGATTCACACCATCACCTACCTGAGCTTTCATTCCCATCTTGTGCAGCTTCCGGCCCTTGATAAATCCTTTCATTCCATTCTCCACCAAAAAGAGGCTAATGCCATGGGCAGGTGATCGAGCTTCACGATTGGTTATGGCGACTACAATCACAAGGTCACTCAACCAGCCATTAGTGATGAACACCTGCAAAAATCCAAATGCACTGTGTTGCCCTGTAGTATTCTGGTCCATGTGCAAGCCAATCCTGGAGGGGTGGAGGCATGTGCAAGAAGACTAACACAGGCGGGGGGGGGGCTACCCCATCTGCACACACAGAATGGCCTATTCACAACAAAGGTTAGTAAACAGCAAGGGGTCACCATGCAATACCGCAGTGCATACATTTCTCCACTACTCGTGTGCTAAGTAACAGGAAACCAATAGATTATAGCTCTAGAATAAAACCAAACTTCCCATCCACTTGGTAAACTGAATTTTAGAGGAGAGCCACAGAGAGGAAAAGAGAATTGGCTTTTAAAAAGTAATTTAAATATACTCTTAAAAGGATGGGTTTTTGAAAAGACACTTTTTTTATAAAGATTTTTTTATAAAGTTTTTTTATAAAGATTGACTATTTTCAAAATGGTCTAAATAAGGATTTTTTTATAAAAGTTTTTTTAACTTTTATAAAATAAGATTTTATAAAATAAGATTTTTTTATAAAAGTTTTTTTATAAAGATTGACTATTTTTTTATAAAAGTTTTTTTATAAAGATTGACTATTTTTATAAAGATTGACTATTTTCAAAATGGTCTAAATAAGGATTTTTTTATAAAAGTTTTTTTAACTTTTATAAAATAAGATTTTATAAAATAAGATTTTTTTATAAAAGTTTTTTTTTATAAAGATTGACTATTTTCAAAATGGTCTAAATAAGGAAAGCATTATAGTTAACAGACACCTCCTTTTGCACTTTGCCTGGCTTAGTCACCCACTGAAACTCCATACCTATTATTCATTTCTATGAGACAGGATCTCACTAGGTAGCTGACCTCAACTTGTTGTGTAGCCCAGGCTGACCTACAATTTAAAATCTTTCTGCTTCAGCCTCCGGAGTGCAGGGAATAAAGAGAAGCTAGGTGTGTACCTCCAAGCCCAGTTAAGCCACATTCCTTGATATGATCTAGACCTGCACGCCTACCTGGGTTCCATAAAATGACTCATGACCACAGCACATCCTTCCCACCCCATACTCCTACCCAATAATGACTATTAATTTACCCAGGCAGCGGATGCTTTGATCAACTACACTATCATCTGCTTCACATTCAGAACGGCATGATTCACACTGGTCCGCTTTATTGTTTGAGTCTGTTTACTTCCTTTTCTCCTGCTGACGTTACCTTATTGTCCCAACCCTCACCAGTTCTTGCACAAGGTTCTATAACAGCTCTCACTAAAACGCTATCACCCATCAGGTTCTCAGAGGGGCCATTCAAAGGCAGTCTGATCCGCCACGCCCACACTCCAGCATCCTTGAACAGCTAGGTTTCCAGGCACATTCCAAACCCTTAGGGCAGGCACATTAAACTCCTCCCAAACAGAGGGCAGTTTACACCTCCTACCTCTTCTCTCATCCTAGGGGTCTCCATTTTCTGTCCCTGGCTCAGCTCTCCTGAAGCCCTGCTTGTCTTGCACATTCTAACGCCCTCCAGACCCGTGTGTCCTTCAAAACTGCATTTCCTCCCCAGGGAGGCCCTTCCTTACTCTGACAGAGTGACTCCTACTCGTCTAGGTCGGACTAAGGTCACATCATCTAGAATTCTTCTCAGTCCTCCACATCGAGTTAGGCACTCCTAATGTGCCACCAGCTTTTCACCACGCCAGCCTTATGAGATGTTCTGTTTTCTACAGCATCAAAACCAGGGCCTTGAACATAGTAGGCACTCTCTCTCTATGTCCACAACACCTAGGACACTGCTTCTTAAAGTATATTTGAATAATTTCAGTGATTCACAACAGTCTATAAAAGGAAATTATCTAGGATACAAGATACACTGTCTTCAACTTTTGGAGACTCACAATCCACACGACCACAGAAAAGAATGAGAAATTCTCCACATTTCTCCAAAGTTATTCTGTACCGCAGCTGCTGTTTTCCTGTACAGGAACTACTCATGTCAGAAAACAAACTGTTACTAGACACTAACAACATAAGTTAGAAAATCAGATTTTAAGGAACCTGACAGTACCACAATATTATTTGATTTTATAAAGATAAAAGCATTAACTTAAAGAATATAGAAAAAAATTTAAAAACAAACATAGCACAGTTGCATATGCTTGGACAGATAACACAGGCAAACTCCTCCCGTGAGGCACCTAATGTGGATCATGGGAGGAGGATCATGAGTTCAAAGCCATCCTGGGCTGTGTAGCAAGACTCTGTCTCAAACCAACAAACAGCCCAAACAATAACAATGTCCCCCATCTCCCACCACCAGAGTGATAATATCTAGCAATATTCTAGAAAACCCTGGGCGCAAACACTTGCACCAAAAAAAAAAAAAAAAAAAAAAAAGCAATCAAACAAGAAAATTCATCCACAATCAGACAGGCCTTGAATTAAAAACAAACATCTTTCCTTAACATCGAGTCAACTGGAGCATTTCTCCTTGGGCATATTTGCTCTTGAGCCTGCTTGAGGAGTTCTCCAAGTCTATCAGTAAGTTGATTCTCAGAAGAACTGGAGGATTCTTCAAATCCTATTGCCTGCGCATTTATCTCTTAATATCTCTTGAAACTTTCTGATATTTACTTGAAACCTTTTCTTTCAATCTTTCTTTTTTCCATTTTATGTTTGGGTGCTTTTTTCCTGCATGTATGTCTGTGCACATACATGCTGTACCCACAGGAGCCAGAAGAGAGGAGCAGATTTCCTGGAAGTGGACTTACACCATATGGGGTGCTGGTAATGAAACCTAGGTCCTCCAGAAGATGGACTAGGACGCTTAACTGTTGAACCATCTCTCCAGCTCACTCTTAATCTGTTTTTATAAAATTCATTTACTATTTATTTGTTTGTTTACATATGTGTGAGGTTTCTTCTCCATCACTCTCCACCTTGTTCTTTTAAGGCAGGGTCTCTCCTTAAACCTGGGGCTTGCATTTTTCACCTATGCTGGTAGCCAGCAAGCCCCAGTGAGCCTCTTGTCCCTGTCCCCTTCAGCGCTGGGGTTAAAGGTGCGCATAAAACCAGACCGGCCTTCACCCAGTCTTTCATCAGCATAAAGTTCATTGTTTGTCCCACTCTGGGGCAACAAAAACTTATTTTCATTACTGTTGTTGCCACCTCCTCCTCCTTCTTCTCCTTCTCCCTTCTCCTCCCCTCTCTGTCTCCTTTTTGGTTTGTCGAGTTATTTGGAAGCTAAAAGAACCTTCACAGTATTGGTAGAGGGTCAAGCTACATGGAACATAGAAGAGGCTAGCTATAGATTCTGCCATATAAAAACTGTAAATGCCTTACTACCCTGAAAACTCAAACAATTCCCGTATAAGTCCTTAGAGTGATCATCTCATCAGATATGTGCAGGCTTTAGACGAAGAGAAACTCTTCTCTACACACCTTGCTTCCATTGAGAATCCAATCACTTCCAGACCTTTTGGCATTTGTTCTTACTCCTTGTAAGTCACTACAATGGAAAACAAAGAACAATCAATTGGTAATAATCAAATTATGTAAAAACTATTGCATAAAGTCTCATGTATTAAAAATCCTAATATTAGAAATGGTCACAGAATTGCACTAAAAATACATCTGACACACTTTAAAGATCTTACATGAATGAATATATGAAGATTTAACTAACTAACCAGACTCCACATGTCTCACAGAAGTCCAACTATATTTAAGAACTCCAAAGTAGACAACAGTGACATGTTAATAAGGGTTGCTATCTCCCTAAACTATGAGTTAACATGTACTTACCTACCTTTATTTGTTCTTATTACTATCTTTTCATCAAAAACATAGGCATTTAAAGGACAGGAGCTGGAGAGATGGCTCTGAGGTTAAGAGCACTTGCTGCTCTTCCAAAGGATCTGGGTCTAGCTCCCCAGAACCCATATGGTAGCTCATGGCCATCCATAAGTCCAGTTCCAACGCCTTCTTCTTACCTCCATGGACACTTGTCATACACATGGTACACATACATACATGTAGGCAAAAACAGTCATCAACACAAAATAAATCTTAAAAAGTAAACATTTTTCAACTGCTTTCCTACTAACAAACCAACTCTTTAGAGAATAAACTCCTTTTAAGGGGTGTATTTTTCTAAATATTTCTATTTAAAACATGAAAAGGGACTGGAGAGATGGCCCAGCAGTGAAGAGCACTGGCTGCTCTTCCAGAGGACCCAGACTGGGTTCCCAGAATCAGCACTAGGTGGTTCAGAGCCACCTGTAACTCCAGCTTCCAGGGACCCCGATAACTTCTTCTGACCTTCTGGGAACCTAAATTCACATGTACACATCCATCCACACTCACATAAATACACATAATTTAAAAATAATAAAAATATAAAATAACATTATTCAAAGAAGAAAAATATCCATTTACTTTTGGTCTTTTGAGGCAAGATTTGGTATATTGCTAGGTGGTCCCAGAACTCACTATATAGCCCAGCCTGTCCTCAAACTAAGACTCCTTCTGCTTCAGCCTCACAAGCGCGGGAATTCCAAGTGGCTATCATGAGGCCTGGTCTTCACAAATACTTATCTCCTGACTGAACATTCTTAAAATACACCCTTCTAATATTTTCCAATGGATATAAACACACATATGTAATATATGTATTTTTATGAAAATAGAACCATGATTTTAATCTTTATAGCTAATATTTTTCTGTGAGATAGTCCGTTTTTGGAGACAGGGCCTCTCTAATATGTAGCTCCAGCTGTCCTGGAACTTGCTTGTAAACCAGGCGGGCCTTGAACTCACAGAGAGATTCACCTGTCTCTGGTTTAAAGGCATACACCACACCCGGTCCTGTAAGATAATTTTCATTTACATAAGGGTTTTTTTAATTACATGCTTTATTTAGTGTAGTGTAGTGTGTGTGTCTGTTTCTGTGTGTCTGTGTGTGTCTGTGTCTGTGTATGTGTGTGTAAGCATGCATGTGGAGGTCAGAGGCCAACTTTTAGGAGTCACTTCTCCTCCACCATGTGGGTCGGAGAGGAGATCAAGCGTAGGTTATCAGACTTGGTGGCAGGCATCTTTACCCACTGAGCCATCTCACCAGCCCAATCTTTAGTTTTTCATTTTCATTAATACTCTACAATGAATAGCACAGTGTATAATTAATCCACATTATATTATTGTATGTGATTCTTGTATTTTTATACTCCACAGTCCTTAAAAAATACTTTCTACATTAGGATAAATAATACTACCCACCATTCCAAAGACACCAGGTCCCAACCTGGGATACTTGCATTACATCATCTGGAAAAGCACTTGGCAGATGTGGCCAACTTAAGGATTTCTGAGGCAGAATGACTATCATGGATAAGATCTAAATGTTACAGATATCCTCAGTAGAGGGCAGCAACGTGACCCTTGGTAATAAGCCAGTGAATGCTAGAAGCCACTAGGAAAAGACAGGAACAAGGAGTAAGTAAGCTCTTCCCTTTACCCTCAAGGGGCTGTATGGCCCAGCTAATACACTGATTTGGGTCCAAAGATACCAAATGTGGATTTCTAGGCCTGAGAAATATGAGTGAAACTCATTTAAAGGCTAAATAATGTTGAATTACAATGTTATAATTTTCACCATTAGGATTAGTTCCTAAAATCTGTCCAAGGATTGTTCAAATAGTTGCTCCAGAGACTGGAGAGATGGCTCCTCTAACCCAGCACCCACACCAGATAGCTCACCTCAGCAACTCCAGCTTGTATGGCACCCACACACAGACATCATACAAACAGACACAAGCACACAAAACAATAACAAAGCCTGCTTGTTATATGCAGGGACAGAAACAGGTGAAAAGGTAATGAAACATGTTAGTGGCTGCCCCTTAAACTTGCCGTGGTACACATGACACACAGAAAATGGTTTAAGCAAATATGACCTCATATTATCCTCAAGTTTTACCTCAGTTTTCCTGATTCTAACATTGAGACTAAGGGATTTCCATAGCACAGATCCGGTGTCATAATATCTCAAGTACAAAGTAATCATCAATTTTCTGTATATACTTCTTTTAAAAGAACTTTCTCATTTTCTTTTTCCGCCTAACATGGGGGCCATAATAATTCTGTCTCTTACATGAATTCCTATCACCAAATAAGGGTGTGAGAAATCAGTGTGAGAACACTAAAAACCCATAGCATCATGCAAATATACGGAAGCGAATCCAACAAAGTTGCCTGTGGTAACAGGAAAGGAAGGGCTGGTGAAGCAGAATAGTTTCCAGCAACTGCAAACATTTTACAAAATTATTCTCATCTTTATCACCGTGTATGTGTAAGTGTGCCAAGGCACGCACACCTTGTGGAGCTCATTTTCTCCTCCCATCTTTATGCACATTCCACTCAGGTTGCCAGGCTTGCAACACAAGCATCTTTACTTGCTGAGTCACCTCACGGGTCCAGCAATGGCAACCTTTCTATGAGGCCAAACCTAATTCATCTCTGACATTTGGCAAAACAAGCTGTGTCCCAGCTTCTCTATTCTTTCCCTCTCATACATGTGTCCTTGTTTCTCAACATTTTGACATTCATCTTCATTCAAAATGTTTCTGGTTTTATGCACTCTTCTTTTTAAGATGTACAGCCTTTACAGCCTGTGTCCAAGAGTTTCAAACAGGCATCTTTAACAGCCCACTCAACACATCCAACTTTAAAAAAAATTCACCCTGCTAAAGACTCACCTCATTTGCTACTACTGTTTTCATTACACCACAATGATATCTTGAACAGAGCAGATATTACAACTGTTTTTGCCATTATTTGTATATAAAATGCTTGTTTTCTGACTGTACTTTCACATTGTGAATTATGCTGAGTTCACTTTCATCTGGTACATAGCTCAGAATCCCCTATAAACTGCAACTGTCACCTAGTACACATAGGGACTTGGGGAATTGGTCCCAGGACTCCTATTCCCAGATACCAAAACCCAAGGATAGCTGCATAGAATCTATATACATATGCATGCATACTTTAAATTTTAATTTCCAGATTATTTATAGAACCCAGGCCAATGTAAATATTGTGTAAATACTTGCTATGCTTTCTAGTGACTAATGACAAGAAAAATGTTTATACATTCAGTACAGATGAAAATATTTTCAATCTGAGATTGCATAAATCCATGAATGCAGAACCCATATTTATGGAGAGCTGTGGAGTACACCTAGCAAATATTTTCTGTTAGGATAATGTTTCTGGGAATTTAACCCAGCTAAATGCTGACTCACCTTCCAGCACCAGGCTCCGTCATTGCTATGGCGCCGATGCACTTGCCCGCCGTCATCTGGGGGATGAAGCGTTCAATCTGCTCTTTTGTGCCATAATTTGCAATATAGGGCATGACAATATCTGAGTGAAGACTGAACCCTGGGCCTGTGCAGTTTGAGTATGCTCTTAGAACAAAAAGAGAGGAAAGTGGAACCATGAAATAGCTATTTGGTTAAGCTTCTCTAATTTTCAAGTTTACCGACTCATGTAACAAAGGTCTCACTGTGCTGGGTGGTTACAGCTAAATTCTCATAAGCCCCCCAGTTCCCAAGTGCCATCTCGGCTTTCACTACCTTTAAATTGTGGCTCTAACGTAGTGATGGCGCTTTGGGAGTCCCCGCCCATTAGCACTCATTTGATGAACTAAGAGATTAAACACTGACCGCCTGCAAGTCTATTACCCCAGCACTGCAACTGTCTTAGTATGGAGAACAGCTTGGGGATGCGTTCTAATGTAACTACAGTCAATTTATGACCTTTCTCTACTGTTTTCCTCACAAATTTTATGATTAAGCCCCATTGCTGAAGGACAGCTTACAAAACAAGGCCTCACTTTAAATGTCCCATACTTACTGCTCTTCCCAAGTAATCGCCGTTGAGTACAAGTCTCCACCAATACCACCATGTTTCTCTGCAATGTTGACGCCCAGCAGGCCTTGCTTGCCAGCTTTCTCCCATACCTCTCTACTCACTTCTCCAGCTTTCTCCCATCTGCAAAACCAAACTTAACGTCAAACAAACTTCCTCAAGATTATGGAAATGGCCACACCAGGCACTTGAGGCTTGTGTAGGAACATGTCCTTAAAGTAACAGATGACATGGCCATGGGTCTTTCAATGGGTATCTGGCTCTTGTGTCATTTCTCCTTTTTTTTCTTCCTTATCATTGCCACTTTTTGCCCCATCCTGATCTATTGACTAGACCTATAATGTAGACCTGCTGCTCTCATGGGTACTTGATGCTCTAGGGTACAAGCTTAGTTTTTACCACATAGCCATGAGATCTTCCTAACAGGACTTATAAAGATTAATTTCCACATATTTCCTTAAAATACTGAATTTAAAATGGGTATGGTGGTGCTCACTTTTGATCCCATCACTGGGAAGAAGAGGCAGGCGGATTTCTATGAATTTGAGGTCAGCCTGGTCTACATAGAAAGTTCCAGGCCAGCCAGAGCTACATAGACCTGTCTCAAAAGAAAAAATTCATAAAAGCTGTTCTTAAATAGTATTTAAAATTTATTTGCGATGTAGTAAAATTAGTGAATTTTGAAACACAACAAAGTTCTATTTTAATACAAATGAGATTTTGTTCAATAATAAAATGATTAATCAAGAGATACTGGTACAGGGGGCTAAAAAGATAGTCAGTGGTTAAGAGCAGAGGACCTGGGTTCCATCCCTAGCACCCACACAGTTGTTCATAACTATCTTTAACTACAGGTCCAAGATGCACAGGATATACAGAAATGCATTTGAGCAAAATGCTCATATACATAAATAAATCTATAGGATTTTTTAAAAACAAAATCAGTGGTAAAAATACTTAGAGGTGACCAATGACCTACCAAGTGGAACTATGCTGCCCTTTTAACATTTATATACTTTAATTCATTCATAACAGAAAAAGAAAGATTATAAATAGACTAAGGATTTGACAATTGGCCATAGGTTTTGGTTTTTTTCGCTTGTTTTTTAAATGTTTTTCTTGGGTTCCCTTGTAAATCCACAAACTTTCTCACTCTTGAATGACACACTTTAAAAGGCCAAATGTGATGGCACAAGCTTGTAGCCCCACACACTTAGCACCAGAGGAGAAAATATTTGTGCCCAAGAACTCAAGATCAGTCGGGTATATAGAGTGATATATGAGGACTCGAAAAATAAAATTAATAATAGTAACAGTAATAATAAAATATTTACCAAACCTAGATATCTATGATCTCAACAGTATTACGGTAAACAACAGTGAGCAGGCAAAGAGAGCACTCTCTGCGTCCCATGCATGGCATCCTAGGAAAGGGTCTTTTCCTGTGTGACCTTTTAGTGGGGGAGCAGGGCACTTACTCTGTATGGTACGGAACCACTTCTTCCTGGAAAAACTTCCTTACGCTTTCCCGGAAAATGTCGTGCTCCGTGGAAAAGATTCTTCTGATTCCAATATCAGTTAATTTTTTAGCAGAAGGGGTTTCCAGACGTGCTTCTGCTCCAGAATGAGAACATCTTGAAAGAACATGCATTAGGAAAATTAAATCAGCCTTTACTGTTGATATATCCAAATGAATACCAGTGAATAACATGGAACCCTGAGATACGTTTCCAGCAGGACCTCCTCACCTCCTGGACCCTGTCAACCCCCTTCCCCCACCCTCCCACCACAATTGAAAAGAAAATAGCACTTTGTCCCAATTCAACTGTCTCCATTCAGAAGTCTGCAAGGTGGAGCACGCCCCATCTAACAGCAGATGTGAGCTGAGTGAGCACACTGTTTCCAAACAGCATATGGACTAAACCTAAAAGCCAAGCACTACAATAGAATAACAGTGGCAAACTTTCACGGCACATACGATTTTCAAAACAACAAGCAAACCCTCCCAAAGCAGCAGTGTATCCAGAATCACAATTCCAAATAGCAGGAGCTATATGTGAAGTGTGTCAGTCAAAATGCTCAACAAGGCTCTGTGTGGATTTGTGTGGAATTCTTTAGGATCGTCAGCGGACACCTCCCTCTTCCCTCCATCCCTCTCCTTCTCCACTCCCCTCAGGGAATATAAGAGGCCTTTTCTTCAGCTCCCTCAGTTCAGCTGTATCCAGGGTTTTGTCTTGTTTCTCCTGAGCTCCCCTTAGGAGGACAGCCCTTCGCACATCTTCAAACTCACGTCTGAATAAAACTTTTTTAAAGAAAAATTACTGTATTTGAGCACAAATATATGGGTTTTAAGAACAGGGTTAGTCCATTAACCCTAGTGGTGACCTTGACCTTCACTGTGATGTGAATGACGATTCCCATGCCTGATAGTGTGTTCTGGGCTCTGCATTCAGCATGGCTTGGGAGCTGGTTTCAGCAGGTATTCTAGATCCTACTTGGACTCTTAGAGAGAAGCACACATCCCATATATTTGTTCAAAGCAGTTGCCATCAGAGACAAAGCCCACTACTGGGTAGCCAAAAAGCTCCAGAGAGCCAACAAAGGACTTAAAGATCTTCCAGTCTTAGTTTAGTAAAGGTCAAACCGTGTTTCACACAAGAGATTGGCCACCATGCTTATGAGGGTCTAAGGATTGATCCTCTCTCACAACATATAGATGATGGTAACATGGTGGCAAACCTGGCCAGTCATCAATGGAAGCAATGTTCTGGAAGCCTGTGGCTATCACATGAGCCTGAATGCCAAGGCAGCTGCACACAGTAATAGACATGAAGTTCTTCCCTTTTAAGGCCGTGATGAGACCTCAGTGCTCACTAGGTGCCCTCAACCCTGGCACCCAACGTGGGGCTGACCAAATCTACTTAAAGGCCTGAGAGAGCTTGGGAAGTTAGTCTAGATAAAAAAGAATAGAGTTGAACACGGCTTCTTAATAGCAGTATTTTCTCAGGTGGGCTTTGCTTGCTAGAGGCAAGCGCTCTCATTTAAGAGAGGCTTACTGACTTAGCTTTAGCTGTAAAACCTTGCAGCTCTTTTAAGAAGTCCTGCCATGAAACACTTAAATGGTGTGGATGAAAAGCTGACCACATGCTTTTTGGTTTTCAGCCGAAACAGGAAAAGAGCCACCCCATTTTAAAATGCCAGCTTTCTGGGCCGTCCTGCCAATCCAAACTCTGACTCTTTCAGGCAGGAGGTCCTGCTACAGAGCATTTGAGTGTGATTTGTAAGCAGACTGTTGCAGCTTGCTTGCTGGCAGGGACTTTGAAACACCATAGAGTTGTGGCAATAGACATGGCTACAGCCAGTACCTCTGCCATGAGGCAGGAATCTCAGAAAGCTAAGGAATGGGCTGGATCCAGCTGTCAAAGCCACGGCTTTAATCCTACCCATATTGCTTAGCAAATTAAAGACTCATGTGGTCAGAAAAAGAGAGAGATAAAAGAAAAAAGAAAGAAAGAGGGTAATAAGGTGTGGTGGCACATGCTTTTAATCACAACACTTGGTGGGGAGAGGCAGACAGAACTCTGTGAGTTCAAGGTATGGTAGCACACATCTTTAGTCCCAGCACTTGGGAGGCAGAGGCAGGTGGATCTCTGTGAGTCAAGGACATCCAAAGATACACAGAGAAACCCTGTCTCAAAAAGACAAAAAATTAAAAATAAAAGAAATAGAGGTTAAAATAAAGCCATGTAAAGATGAAAAATACACAAAGAATCTGGATATTGTATGTTATTATGTTCTCTTTGAAATGTTTGAATGCTGAGGAAGGAGCAACAGCTGCTAAAAGATATTTGTTTATAAATGCTGCTGAATTAATCCAAGATAGATATTTTGAAAATACCTTGACTTCAAAATTGAAGTCAAAAGGTATGTTACTTTGGAGAAGAGGTTTTGCTTTTGTTTCCATAGAAAATGAGAGGCCATGGATTTATTCTGAGTTAAGAAAAATCAGGTTTGATCAAGGAAGACCACCTGAGAAATCTCCGGTAGGAACAGATGGCCCAGATGTCTGAGTTCTACATCCATATCAGGTTCAAGACTGCTGCCTGAGATGATCAAGCCCCACAGGATACTCCAGTCAGGACTTGATCATAATTCTAAATTTTCTTTAGGTCCCCATAAGATTATCAGCACCCCAACCAGCAGGAAGTAACCTGGAAAACTATGCCCACATTCCCAATGGACTATGGATATTTTCCTTTGTTTAGAATGTTGGTTACAAGTTGTTATGGCTAATGGTCAGGAAAAAAGCTAAACAAAGGATATTAGATTCAGAGTTCTTGTTTTTTAAAAAATAAAAAGGGGGAAGTAGTGTGGGACAATGGTCTGTATTCTGTCAATTATATTTTAAATAAACACTGATTGGACAGTAGCCAGGCAGAAGTATAGGCAGGACAACCAGACAGGAAGTAGAGGCGGGTCAATGAGAACAAGAGAATTCTGGAAAGAAGGAAGCCCATTCCTCTGCAGTCCTGATCCAGCCACAGAAGAAGCAAGATGTGACTGCCTCGCTGAATAAGATACCAAGCCACATGGCTAACATAGACAAGAATAATGGGCTAATATAAGTTATAAGAGTTAGTAAGAAGCCTGAGCTAGTGGGCCAATCAGTTTATCATTAATGTAGACCTCTGTGTGATTTCTTTGGGACTTAATGACTGTGGGAACCAGGCAGGACAGAAAACCTCAGTCAAGGCAATCCCATTGCTGCTGCTTTCTAGTAAATAAGTCTTGGTTTTCACCAATTTGTACCAATGCTGGGTCTTTCAAAAAGTTAATACATATTAAAATGTGGAGAGAACTTTTTTCTGCTGTGTGTTAAGTTCTAACTTAGGTTTGTCTCTTTCTTGTGTGAACCCATTTTTTTTCATTAGTCGTTTTCTAGAAAAGATCCATTTCTTAATTACACAAAGTAGAGTTGATGATTTAAATTACTTAGGAAGTTTTGATAAAACATTAATACTTGTTTCTGAAACAAGTTAATACCCAAATCAGATAAAGATCTAACAGAAAAGTTAAAGAGCAAGCTCTGGAAGAGCACAGACCCCCCTCATGGTAAAAGTCATAAAAAAGTCATAGGGACGAAAGAGCATACCTCAGCAGGATGAAGGTTATATATGACAGCCTATAGTCAGTATCCTGCTAAACACAGAAAAAAAAAACCCAACCATTCCTGTTAAAATAGAAACAAAACAGAGTGATTCTCTCTACTATTTAATACAGTGTTTGAAAACTTAGCTAAGCAATAAGACGAGAAAACAAAATAAATAGTATATAAATAGAAAAAGAAGTCCAAGTATCTCTACTCGCAACCTTAAAGACTGTTGCAAGAGGCGCCTGGTTCCCGGCGCAGGGCCCCTTGTTCTGTCCCGCCCAGCTCCCGGTGTGTACCCGAAATAATTACACTGAAGACTGTATTAATTAAATGACTGCCTGGCCCATTAGCTCTAGCCTGTTCTTGGCTAACTCTCACATCTTAAACTAACCCATATCTAGTAATCTGTGTATCACCATGAGGATGTGGCTTACCAGCATGAGTCTAACCAGTGTCCATCTTGGGCCAGAGAAGCATGGCGTCTGCCACACTGCCTTCTCTCTCACAGCATTCCATTCTGTCTACTCCACTCACCTAAGGGCTGCCCTATCAAAAGGCCATGGCAGTCTCTTTATTCAACCAATGAAAGTAACATAAATACAGAAGACCCTCCTACACCAAAAGACTACCAGAAAAATGCATAAACACTCTCAGAGCTAATAAACACCTTCAGCAAAGTAGCAAGATACAAAATTAACACACAAAATTCAGTGGTTTCCTATATGCCATTAACAAACATACTGAAAAATAAAACAGGGACACAAGTCCATTCACAGTACACACACATACACACACACACACATACTGAAGAATAAACAAAGGAAATAAAAGACTTCTACAGTGTAAGCCTTAAGACACTGAGAAATGAAACCCAGGATGACAGAAGATGAAAAGACTACCTATATTCATGGCTCAGAAGAATTAATATTATGAAAATGCCTATCCTATCAAAAGCAGTCTACAAATTCAATGCAGCCCCAACAAAAATTCCTGTGCTATTTTTCAAAGAAATAGAAAAAATGCTAAAATTTATATGGAGAAAAAAATATATGGAGGCACAAAACAGCAAGGATAAGCAAAGCAATCCTTAACAAAAGAAACTGCTGGGGGCATCATCACACCTATCTCAAGTTATGCGGCAGAGCCATTGTAATAGAGACAGCATAGTAATGGCAGCAGAACAAACATACAGAACAATAGAACATGGGACACAAACACACAGAGAACAATAGAACATGGGACACAAACACAAGTGCAAGCAACTCCAACTCCCTGATCTCTGGTAAAGATGCCAACAAGTATACATTGAGGAAAAGACAGCATCTTCAAAAGGTGGCGCTGGGGAACCCATATAGAAGACTAAAACTAGATTCTCATCTCTGACCAGGCACAAAGCTAAATTCCTAATGGATCAAGCGCCTCAATTTAAAATATCTCAAAGCTCCCAGAGGTAAAACACACAGGTATGGTTCAGGGTTTTCTAAATAGGACTTTGGTAGCACAGAGCACAGGAATAAGATCAACCACCAACAAATGTGACCTCATCAAACTAAAACGCTGTTCAACAACTAAAACGCTGTTTAACAACTAAGACGCTGTTCAACAACTAAGATGCTATTCAACAAAGAAAACTGTCAATCACCCGGAGGCAGCAGCCCACAGAATGGAGAAAATCTTTGCCAACTTTACATCTGACAGAGGCTTAGTGTCTAGGAGATACAAAATAAATCAAGCAACCCAATTACAAAATGGATTATGAAACAATAGAAAGATGTCAAAAGAAGAAACACCTAAAAACTAAAGGCCTAACAAAATGGGAAATGCAGATTAAAAGCTATTTTAAAATTCTACCTTACCTCAAGTCATTAGGGCCATCAAGAATACAAAATGACAAGCTGGGCATGGTGGCACACACCTTTAATCCCAGCACTCTGAAGGCAGAGGCTGCTAAATTTGTGAATTTGAGGCCAGCCTGGTCTACAGAGTGAATTCCAGGTCAACCTGGTCTACAGAGTGAGTTCCAGGTCAACCCGGTCTACAGAGTGAGTTCCAGGTCAACCTGGTCTACCGAGTGAGTTCCAGGTCATCCTGGTCTACAGAGTGAGTTCCAGGTCATCCTGGTCTACAGAGTGAGTTCCAGGTCAACCTGGTCTACAGAGTGAGTACCAGAACAGCTAGGGCTACACAGAGAAACCCTGTCTTGAAAAAACAAACAAACACAGCAACAACAAAAGAACACAAAAGGACAACTGCCCCTGACTGGGATGTGGGTAAACCATTACACACTGCTAGTGGTGGGAGAGTAAACTAGCGAAGCCACTTTGGAAACAGTGTAGAGGTTTCCTTAAAGAAAAGAAAGTAAGAGAGAAATAGAGAAAACTAGAAACAGAACTACCATATGACCCAGCCATACCACTCCAGCACACATGCCCAGGGATGTGTATCCTATCACAGATTCCCCTTCCCCCTCCTCCCATCCCCTCCCTCCACCTCCCCTCCCCTTCCTGCTCCTCCTCTATTTCTGTTCAGAAAGGGTCAGGCTTTCCATGGGTATCAACAAAGCATGGCATCCCAAGTTGTGAGAAGACTAAACACCTCCCTTGTATTCAGGCTGGGTAAAGCAATCCATTGTGAGGAAATGGTTCCCAAAAGCCAGTCAAAGCATTAGGGACAGCCCTTGCTCCCATTATTAGGAGTCCTAAAAGTAGAGCAAGCTATACAACTGTCACATATACATAGAGGGCCTAGGTTAGTTCCATGCAGTAGGCTCCACAGTTGTTGGTTTGGACTCTGAGTTCCTATGAGCCAGGTTAGTTGGTGCTGTGGGTTTTCTCGTGGTTTCTTTGACTCCTCTGACTCCTACAATCCTTTCTCCCTCTCTCCAGCAGGATTTCCTGAGCTATGGATAATGTTTGGCCATGGGTCTCTGCATTTGTTTCTATCAGTCACTGAATGAAGGCTCTCTGATGACAACTGGAGTAGTCACCAATCGGATCACAGGAGATGGCAGGTTTAGGTTACTGAATCCACCATTGCTAGGAGCCTTTGCTGGGGTTGTCCTTATAGATTTGGGGGAGTTTCCCTTGCACCAGGTTTCTGCCTGGTCTCCAAATGCACCTCCTTTCCAGTCATCTCTTTCAGTACTCTCCCCGTCCATCCACACCCCAACCTGATCCCTCATGTTCCATCCCCCTCGGCCCACCCAGGAGCTCTCTTCTATTTCCCCTGCCCAGGGAGATCCTCTTTGGGCCCTCCTTGTTACCTAGCCTCTCTGGGGCTGTGGACTGGCAGCATGGTTATCCTTTACTTACAGTTAATATCCACTTTTGAGTGAGTACATACTATGTTTGTCTTTCTAGGTCTGGGTTACCTCACTCAGAATTATCATTTCTAATTCTATCCATTTGCCTTTAATCTTCTAGATGTCATTGTTTTTAACAGCTGAGTAATACTCTATTGTGTAAATGTATCACGTTTTGGGGGCATCTAGGTTGTTTCCTAGTTCTGGGTATTATGAATAAAGCTGCTATGAACACAGTTGAGCAAGTGTCCTTGTGGTTTGATTGAGCATCCTTTGGGTATATGCCCAGGAGTGGTATAGCTAGGCCTTGAGGAGCTGGGTCTTGAGGAAGATTGATTCCCAGTTTTCTGAGAACCTGCCGTGCTGATTTCCAGAGTATCACAGAGATTCTTACATCCATTCATTGTTCCTGTAGTCAAACCACCAGAAAATGGAATATGCCTACAAGTCCATCAAAAGAGGAGTGGATAATGAAAATATATATTACTCACTTTTCTGTTGCTAAAAATATCATCACCATAGAAGAACGGGTTTATTTGGGCTTATAGTTCTAGAAGGATGAAGGTCTTTCTCCATCCTGGTAGGGAAAGCAGGGCAGTAAACACATGGCTGGGGCAGGAAGCTGAGACCTCACATTTGAACCACAAACACAAAGAGAAACCAAACTGGAAATGTCTACACAGCAGGGCCTCACCTCCTCCTAAACCTCACTAGAGGCACCAAACTAGTGGCCAAATTTTCAAAAGGCCAGAGAGAACAGGGCACAAGACTTGCAGGTGGCCACCGAGATCACAACCATGTCATATCAACGACACAAAAGTTCACTTTGTGTTGCTATTAGATAAAACTTTTTTTTTTTTTTTTGAGACAGGGTTTCTCTGTGTATCTGTTCTGGAACTAACTCTGTAAACCAGACTGGCCTTGAACTCACAGAGAGCCGTCTGCCTCTGCCTCCCTGAGGGCTGGGATTAAAGGTCTGTGCCACCACAGCCTGACTAGATAAGCATACTAAAGTACTTGTTCTTCCATACAGTTTTCCCATACATTGGTCTTCCCTCCACATAGAAACAATGCTAGGATCAGGATACTGTGCTTCTTAGATTTACATGGGATTGTTTAACAATACAGAGACAGAACTTATGTGTAAGTCTGCCTGGATCTTAAAATATTACATGAAAACTTCTGAAATATTTCTAAGCACAGAGAAAGAAATGCACCAAGAATAAACGCTTTCCATTTCAGTCAAAAGCGCTGAAGGGAAGGTGCAGTGGACAGAAACCAAAACATTTACTTGGCAGTTAAGATTGTTGGAACATCTATTTTCAGTTTTTAGATACCTGTACTGAATAAATCAACAAACTTCAAGTTAGTCTATTGTTTCCTCTGCCTTTTAAGTCAGGGTCTCACCAAGTAGCTCAAATCAGGCTTCAAATTCCTACGAGGGCCTGTGCGCTACCTCTTTAAAGCCTCATTTACATAAAAACAAGGAAACGAAATGAGCACACTCAGGGAGTTGGCTATAAGTACTTGCTCTTTGCTTCGCCTAGGCCTCATTCCATAAGTGCAAAATCAGACGGCTTTCAACAAGATTGTTCATCACTATGCTCGTAAAAGTTTAAGAAACCTATGACGGTAAAACCGTAGCTCCTGACTATTTTCCAAGAGTCTCCAAGGTAGTTCCTCCCCATAAATGAATAAAAATAAGATCTTATGGGCCGTCTTTAATTTTAAGAGCGCGAAAAAGACCTGATCAAAAGGCAGAACATCGCTTTTTTCAGAGTGTTCTTGAGACTAGAAAACATTGCATTCTTAAAGTCCTTGTTACTTTTTCGTCTCCCCCCGCAACCCCCCATGGGTAAGCATACCACACTTTTATGGTACTTCACAATGTGCTAATTAGCTCATTTAAATGTCCTGCCTCCCTAATTAACAAGGCTTTGAGCTTCCAGTTTGCTTTATTCAATGAATGGATTTTAGGATAGGTAAAACTTTTGATCTCAACATAAACACCCTTAATAGTCCATAAAGCTCTTGCAAGCTCCCCATTAATCCCTCTACATTTAATCAGTTTAAGGATTTGCTAATAAACCTACAGCCAATTTATCAGATGGGGCCCTCACCGGGACGCTGGAGTCGGAATTATTAATGTGGCAGCCGTCTACCGGCCCGCGACTCCGGACAGAGTCCCAAGTTCACGGTCAGGTTTGACAGTCGCCAGCCTGTTCCAACTGGGCCAAAGGCCTCTGCTACTCGGTGGCAGCGCGCCCGAAGTGTGACCGCCTCCGCTTGGGGCAAAGCTGGGAAAGCCAATGCCCGGGACACCCGGTAGGACGCGGGGCGGGGCCGGGGCCCGGAGCGAGCATTCAGCCGGAGCTTTGCCTTTTGGGGCGCGGAGGTCCTTGGCGGGCAGCGGGGTGGTGACACCCCGAGTTCGCGCCGCAACGGGCAGCTCCAGGTTCCGGAGAGAAGGCCCCGGGCGCGTCGCCCTGCCCCGGCTCGGCCGCAGCTCACCACACCCACACCCCAGCCCCCGAACGCCGCGGCCCCGGCTGCCCGCACCCCAGGCTGCACCCGCACTCACCGGGCGGAGGGCGGCGGGCGAGGCGCGGAGCGGGCGCTCAGGACGCGCAGGGAGCGGAGCAGCAAGCGCGCAGCCATGGCGGGACAGCTGGCGGAGGACTGGACTCGGGCCCCGCAGCGCAGCGGACGCAGGCGGCACAGCCGGGCGGCGGGGCGGGCCTCGGGGACAGCCAACTGCGGCCGCAGGGCGGGGCCGCCAGCTCGGGCGGGGTCTGCGCCTTCTCGGTCCCGCCGCGGGACTGAGCGAGGGAGGGCCCCCCAGACCGCTTTGTGGAGACCCAAACACCCCAAAGATCCGCACAGAAATGTGCAGGAAATCCATTTCCTAACACTGGAAGGCTCACTTCACATAGACAACTATATGAATACTCTCTGTAAACAATTGTGCCGGCGTTTTGTTTTTTTTTTTTTTTCCTTGCAAAAGTTTGTAGCTACCATATATTTGATACGGGGAAAAAAAACTTAACAGTTGGTTTTATTCTACAGTAGTACTTGAACTCGTATAGTCGTACTGGGTCGTTTCTTTTTCTTTTCTTTCCTTTTTTAAAGTTCAACGAAATATGTGGTAATTAAGTATATGAATTTGACATTTTGGCTTAGAGAATGCCTGAGAGGATTTGAACTCCAAGAATGTCCAGATTAGATTTCTAAGGAGGCAAAGTAAGGGGCTTTTCTAATTCAAGGAGATATATTGAAAGAGAAAGATATTTTGGGTTAGAAACCAACGACTGACAGCTTTCTGAAAGGAAGAAATATAGAAATGTTTAAAACCAACAATCTGGGAAGGCATGAAGTCTTGTTCACTCTTTTAGTTTTTAAAAATATTTTAAATTATATTTATTATTTTCTGTGTGTATGTAGATGTGGTGTATATACTACATCTTGGTGTGTGTGTGTGTGTGCGTGCGTGCGCGCGTGCCTGCACATGGAATTGACAGTCTATGTCAGGCGTCTTCATCAGTTGCCCTCCAGGTTCCCTCAGTAAACCCGGAGCTTATAAATTTGTCTGGCCTGTCTGGCCAGTGAGCTCTAGAGATCTACTTGTCTCTGATCCCCCTAGGGCTTGGCTTCCAAACTCAGGTTAGTCCAGCTATTGCATGGATGAAGGGGCGGGTGAAGGGGCATAGGGGATTCAAACTCAGCTCTTCGCTTTACCCATATGAACCCCTCCCCCAGCCTCCTCGGATTTTCAGGCCCCAAAGTGTGTGAACCACTAGTTCCCTCAGGCCGTGTGTCTAACGAAATGCTGCAACACTTCAGCTCCCAGAATGCTTGCTGATTGAGTTCTCCACCTGCGCATGCACTGGCCTCTGCCTTTTTGAAGGATGATCATAATGATCCTTTACAACCAAACCCTCCTCATGCCTCTCTCCCCATTCAGTGAATGAATGCCAATAGTGTCACGGAAGGCGGCACCGAGATAGGTCTACGGAGGACTTCTCTGGGATTGTTGGGCCTTAATAATTAGTGGCCCTTCAATTCTAAGCCCACAGCTAGCTATCTTTCTAGTCTGCTGGTTTCTAGTAGGGCTAGAGGTACACATTCGAAGAACATTTCTTTTAGAGGCTATGAATTAATGCAAAGTCCTTAGGGAAATCTGATTTCACAGTCAAGGATTTATCAATGTATACAGAGATCTGCTTTATTATAATACACATTTGCATAAACATAAGACCCAGTGATCTTTTCTTGCTTTTCCACACTGTTTGACTGACATATGAGCCCAGGTGGTTTGGACTCTTACCACACTACCTTAAATGGCAAGTTTTCCAAATTGCTATTTGGCTTCTAACCCTGCTATTGTGCAGCCTAAGCTTAGATAATCTCCTGTCTTTCTTTCATTTTTCAAAATTAAATGAGCTCAACATCAATATTTACATCCAAATTACTTTGTTGGCTTACTAAGAAAAACATTAGACACGAGCAAAAGTTACTCTCCTGTTTGCCCTTTCCTTAGACACTAATGTTCCAATGCATTTGCTGCATATACAGAGGTTTTTCTGAACAGTTTAAGACCAATTGTATATATTATGCCTCCTTTCTCCTGTTATTTCCTAAGAACAAAGGAGTTACCCTAATAATCATAGTAAAGTTATTGAATATAGACATTTAACACTAGTGTGTTTGTTGAGACAGGTTCTCACTAAGTAGTTCTGACTGACCTGTATCTTGCTATGTAGAGCAGGTTAGCTTTGAACTCACAGAGATATGCTTACCTCTGCCTTCCAAACATACACATAATTTGCATTAATCCTGCCACTAGGAAACAGTGGCAGATTAAAGGCGTGTGCTACCATGCCCAGTTTAGGTAAAGTTCCTCAAAACTTTACAGTCTGTTTCCAGTTTCAGCAAATCTCCAGTCATATCCTCTCCTTGCAATAAGCTTTGATACAGAACCCCACCCAGGCCTGGTTTTGTCTCCTGGTCCTGGGAATGAACTTCAGGGCCTTGTGCACCATAGCTATGACTGCACACTGAGCTATAACGGCTCCTCCCCAGGACAGTTTCCTCATCTGGTCACTCACCACGGCGCGAGATGTCAGTTAACCCGGAGCAGCTGGCTTTGCCTTGCTCTGTTCTGTTTGGCTTGCTTAGTTTTAGTTTCATTTTCTTTCTGTCTTTCTTTATCATTCATCTTCTAGAAGTAACTTAATCTGATTGTGTTTGGGTTTTTTGGTTTTTGTTTTATCTCCAGTGTTTCTAGTGGCAGAACTAATGCAAACCATATGTGTCCTCCGTCTTATTCTGTTTCTTCACTAAGGCTAATTGGAGTCAAGTTTGGTTAAGATCTTGTTCTTCAGGTTTCTTTATCATGAAGTTACTGTTTCCTTTTTATAAAATAAAAACAAGGAAGTGCAATCTCTCTCTCTCTCTCTCTCTCTCTCTCTCTCTCTCTCTCTCTCTCTGTGTGTGTGTGTGTGTGTGTGTGTGTGTGTGTTCCTGGGGCTAGAACTCAGGCCTTCCACATAAATGCAACAAACCAGCTTTTCAGTATAGAATCAGCTGTGATAAAATGATATAAAAGGTTAAACAATAAGCAGGATTTTACAAACCCCTTTGAGCCATTTATATTTCCCTTGTAGGAATATGGCACATATTTACTTGAAAGTTCTGCAAGGCATGCTTTTTTAGATGGTAAGAAATAGGGTTTCTTTGTATTGCCCAGACTGATCTCAAAACTTCTACACATTTCAACAATCCTACTGCTTTTAGTATCTGAGAAAGTAGACTGCTGGCATTTGCCACTATGCGCAGGGAAGGGCATACATTTATTAATTGAAATGTCAATGGCAGCCAGAGCCACACGTTAACGGAGATAACTGAGCTTGGAGCATTGAAGGATAATGAAGAAAAAGGTGGGATACGAGGAGTGCAACACAATGAGGAAAGCTCATCAGAAAGAAGAAAGGAAGGGATGGGTGGAGGGACTTGTCTACCTGGGAAGTTTATGCTGAGAAACAGAAAATCCAGCCCAATGGGTACATAATCGCAGGGAAACACCTTGTCGTAGAGTGTCATGCAGAATTACCTCTGAGACTACCTGGAGTTGAAGTTCTCATCTTTTAAGATAGTGGATTGGTGCTTGCCAAAAGCCAGGCACACAGATTTGCTGCAGTCATTGCCAAGCAATGGTTGGTGGCCAATTGTCTTTATAAATACTAAACATTAAAGCATGCAGTTTACATTTGGTGTGATAGGAAGCAAAGAGTGCCCATGGCTAAGGGGGGCAAAAATAACTCATTGATTCATTCTTTCATTCCATGAATGTTGAGTTTCTTCTAATCATGAAATGCCTGCTATCAGAGGGGCAGTGGTATACCTGAGAAAATAGGAGTAACAACGGCTGGGGAGATGACTCAGTGGCCAAGAGCACTGACTATTCTTCCAGGGGATCGGGGTTCAATTTCTAGCATCCACATGGTGGCTTACACCTCCTAAGACTCTGGCGCCAGTGGCTCCAAAGTCCTCTTTTGCCTCCACAGGCACTAGGCACACAGGTGGTGTGAGACATACATGCATATAAAATAAAATAATACTTAATATTTTTAAAGAAAAGAAGAATACTATAACTTATAAGACAGAGTGTGATGAAAGGAGAAAAGTGATGGCTGAACAAGCTGAGCAGTGGTGATCTTGACTTCCTCGCCTTTTCATCTTATTTTATGGCGTAATAGGAAACACACGGGCAAGAACATTCTCGACTGAGGCTGAAAAATCTTCTCTTGAAGTTCCCTGATCTCTCTGTGTCTCCTTTCCTTATTTGTCACATGGAGATATTAATGGCATCTACCTCACACCCTTGTAAAGCTAAAACGAAATATGTAGAGGATCCATTCTGGGCACAGTAGACCAGTACAGTAATGTCATGACTGTGTCTCCTGACCCTAAATCTAAGAGGAGGGTATGCTCTGCCCAGGATGCCATGGAAACATAAAAACCAGAGACCCTAACCCTTCCTCTGATTCAGTTCCCATGCCTTCATTTAGGAAGTGTTTGCAGCAGCTGATCCTGATAATCCTTGTATTTTTCTGTTGGACAGATTGAGTGGTCCTTGTATTGTTTTTTTTTACCCCAAGAGGGAGAGAATGGGATAATTATCTCTTCTCTTCGTTTCTTGTTCTTCCCATCGGAGAGAAAACTAGACAGATAATGTCAAAGCCTCTTTTAGTAACACTGTTTAGGAAAATTCTGATCTCAGTATCCTCTAATCTGGAATTCATAAACAACACAGGGGTTTTTAAAATTGATGTTAAAATAGGTTAAAGGACAAAGGAATTTCATTTGTCTGTAGTCTAAAACCAAGTACTATTTCCGATTTGATATTTTGATCTGGTATAAGCAATTGTTGGCAGTGTTGACCTTTAACCTTGTCATCTTCAGGGGATCAGAATATCCATTTCTCAAGGGACACCATAACCTCTAGGCCACAAGGGATCAAGGGGTTGACCAAGTACTTGGAACTGTTAGGAATGTTTCCTAACGCGAGCTCCCTGCCAATGAAAAATTCCCAATCAAGCCAAACCAAAACAAGCCAAATTAAGAAATATCCAGGTGTAATGGGAGTTCTGCACTCTCAGGTGGCCCCGAGGGGGAACTGGGAAGCCGTGAATGCAAACACCAGGAGGAAGGAAAAGGGACCACGTGTTCCTCTTTTGGGAGATCACTTAAATACCCTGGGGAGTGGTCCTGACCCCCCCCACAGGGAGGGGTCAGGACCTGGCCTGCTGGGATTTGGAGTCCAGACCAGGCCTGGGGGCTGGGATAGATTCAAGGGGCTGGGGCCTATGCTCCCAACTTGACAGGAACATCTACAATTCACTTAGCTATGAAAATGAATAAGACAATATCTTTATCTATAAGACAATATCTCTATCTAACAGTTCATACATCAAGATAGCAGGAAATGTCAGGAATGTGGAACAATAAGTGGGCTAAAGTTGAGAGGTAATGTGATTAAAAGAGAAACAAGACAGATGTGAAGAGGTCAGGACTCAGCTGGAATCTTCTCTAAGTGTAGAAACATATATATTATTTGTTATATATCATATTGTATATTATATATTATGCATATATATATATATTAGTTGGGACAGGCCAGGTACTGGGAGGCATGATCTTATTGGGTCTAGCATATAGTATTTAATCCTCTGCTTATTCAAGATTGAAGAAAAATAGTACCTGTGTCATGCTATGGGACAATGGTCTGCACCCTGTTACTTGTATTTTAAATAAACACTGATAGGCCAGTAGCTAGTCAGAAAGTATAGGCTAGGCCACCAGGCAGGAAGTAGAAGCAGGGCAATGAGAATTCTGGGAAGAGGGAAGTTTCAGTCTGCAGTCGTCACCCAGACAGAGAGGAAGCAAGCTGTGGCTGCCTCACCGAAAAAGGTACCAAGCCACGTGGCTAACACAGACAAGAATTATGGGCTAATATAAGTTATAAGACTTAATAAGAAGCCTGAGCTACAAAGTCAATCAGTTTATAATTAATCTACATTTAATTAATCTGTGTCATTTCTTTGGGACTGAACTACTGTGGGAACCCTGTCAACAGTGCCATAAAATTGTTAGGGAGAGTTCTGCATAATGGAGCTCAAGCAATGAGCATACAGATAGAATTACCATTACCATAAGCATTTGTAACTAATATTGTCATCCATTAGAAATAATCACATTTTGGAGTAGTGAGAAAAAATTTTTAATTCAAGAGCATTTTTTTTTCTTTTCAAATCAGCCTTCCTCTGCTTATCTTATGTGCTATTGTCTTTTCCAACCTGTTTCCCTCAAATTTGTCTTCAACCCAGAGATTAAATTCTCCTGCTTAAATGGCCATTCCTCCTGAAGTATTGACTTATCTGTTGGTGGGGAGTATGGTGGCATGCAGGGAAGTGCTGGAGCAAGAGCTGAGAGTTCCACAGGCAGAGTGAGCACATGTCTGAGGCTTCTGAAACATTAAAGCCCACCCCAGTAACACACTTTCTTCATGGAGGCCATGCCTAGGCCAACAAGCCATAAACACCGAATCTTCTAATCATTCTCAAGTAGTTCCACTCAATGATGACTAGGCATTCAAATATATGAGCCTATGAAGGCCATTCTTATTCAAACCACTACAGATGCTAATCCCATTCCTGGAGGCTCTGCTCTCTCAACTTCATTGCTTGCCAAAGTCCAGAACTCTTAACACCCTCAGAATATTAAAATTTTGCGCCATGTGAATATTTGTGTGTGTGTGTCTGGTAAAAACACTCAGGCAATTGCAAGAACCCATCTTTGCTGCTCATTTAAAAAAAATTCTCATATGAATTCTTATATGATGGGATCTGCTCATAGATTTTTTTATTCTGTTCGGTTTCTCTACTTGTTTATGTAGCCTTGGCTGACCTGAAACTCTCTATGTAGACCAAGGTGGCCTCAGATTCACAGAGATCTGTCTGACTGTGCCTCCCAAGTGCTAGAATTAAAGGTGTGCACCACCACGCCCATCTAATTGCTTATTATTTTTTATTTAACTTATTTATTTTATATCCCAACCAAAGTCTCCCCTCTCTCCTTTCCTCCCATCCCCTCCCCTGACTTCCCCTCTATTTCTGTTCAGAAAGGGGTAAACCTCCCATGGGTATCAACAAAGCATGGCATATCAAGTTATGGTAAGACTAAGTACCTCCCTTTGTATTTAGGCTGGGTGAGGCAACCAGGTATGAGGAATAGGTTCCTAAGCGCCAGCCAAAGCTTTGGGGACAGCCCCTGCTGCCACTGTTAGGAGTCCCACAAGCAAACCAGGCTGCACAACTCCTAATCACTTATTCTTAAAATATTTTCTTCTTGATCTCCTCACATATTTTGGAAAGATTCCTGTGCCTTGATTATGGATCTCCCTGTTTTTCTTTCTTTTTCTCCATTTGCTTTTATTTGGGGTAGGTGGGCTATGCTATGGTGTACCTGCAGAGGCGAGAGAGCAGCTTGGGGGAGCTGGTTTTCTCTTTCCACCGCATGGGCTCTAGGTATTAAACCCATACACCAAGTCCTCATACTTGGTGGCAACTACCTTTCCCTACTGAACTGAATTACCCACCAAATGCCTGTTTTTCCAAAATGATATTTTCACAACAAAGTCTGGGCTTGGGATTGGGGCTTGGGCATGTTGAGTACAAAGAAGACTTCACTGCTCTGTGAAATTTAGTGAGAAAACCCCCACACCTGCCTGACTGTCCAAGCCCAAACCTTCTTGGACCTGAGTACTTAGCAGATTTCACGTGTTGAAAACAGAGGGAAAGAAAATATGAGGTGCTAGTGCTGAACACCGGGAGACTATAAGTAAAGACTATCTTTTGAGACTTGCTACCCTGAGGCAAGTGTTTGAGTTTTATGTCCCAGGGCCAACTTTGTTGCCAGTGCTCTCCAAGGAATAGGGCCAAAACTAGCAGAATCTAAAAGCATTCTGTCCTTGGTGGTTGTGCAAGGTTGTGTAAGATCTCAGGATTCTGGCTACTTGCCTGAAGTCTGCATGTCTATATAAATCTGTGCTTCTGGTGGCTGCAGGCTACAGACCTGCTAAACCTACCTAGCAGGAAAACTCATGGGGTTTCCTCAGACTACTCCTTCTGAGCACTCAAACAAAATGGGAGCTGAGTATTACTTACTCAAAATTCTTGAGGCCAAAACTGTCTCAAATTGGGGGATATGGTATGTACATTTTGAGATATCTTGGGAATAGGACCTAAGTCTAAAAATGGAATTCTCTTATATTTTATACAGATCTGCCTTTCTTCTGGCTAGTCCCTATCAGGTGATTGAATGTGGAATTTGTCACTGGTTCTATCATGTTGCTGTTCAGAGAGTGTTGCAGCATTTAGGATTTTTGAATCAGTGATGTTCAGCTGATTATAATTCTCTTGTCTCCCCAGAGGGAGATGATAACTCTAAATTACACCATCAGCATGAGTGTTTATCAAGCTCCTTACGGATAGAAAGTGGGTTATCTGCGCTATAATGTGTCACTTTTGCAACTGCAGAAAGTTCTAGAAAAATTTTAACTTTATAGAAAGATGGTCAAAGAGTTTATAAGCAACATCTCGTTCTCTCCATTAAAAAGGGTTTATAAAATCTTTTGTGATCTTAGTATCTTTGTGATTCACAATGCTAGACATGGTTTGACAGTATTTGTACTTCAAGTTTCATCTAATTAAGCAAGAATAATATAAGCTTAGGAGAAGTTTGAATTTCTACAAATAATACTATGCATGCACACACATAAACACACACTATATATGTATATATATATAATAAAAATATTATGCACGCATGGGGCTGGGAGAAGGGAGGGAGACTTTATTTTCTCTTTTGCCTTAGGTATCACTTTCTATGACTGTGATATTGTAAGATTAAGACTGGACTAAACATCTTTGGAGCTTAATAATTGTATTATAATATGTAAAATTAGAGTGCATGTTTCTTTTTTATTACATTTGAACTTTCTTCTACAACAGAGACTGTTCCTGATTTCCTGGGAAAGTGTACAAGTATTCATTGCTCCGTTAAGTTTGTGTCTCATTCTTAAGATCCAAGATTATAGAGTTTAGCTAAGAATGCATCCAGGGCCTGAATTCAAGCATTCTTAATTTCTTACTTAGCTATTAAAATGTAAAAATAGCTTACAATATTGGCCATTCGGAACTTCAATTACAAATTACATGCTTACTGGCCATTAAAACACTAACACAATAGCAACAAATCTGGGGTCTCTGAGCAGAATTAGTATTAGTTGGAAATAAGAAACTGCATTTCTCTTATACTTCAGCTTTACTTCAGGCAAGTGTTTTACTGAAGGTGACGACTGTTGTGAATGAACCTTCACCTATTAGTTACAGACAACTTTTGGCAGATAGCAGTAACTAACTGTGGGAAAGTTCGAGAGGGGGGAGAAGCTGTCCATTTGGTTCACAGTATACTCACCTGGGGAGCAAGGTCACAAGAAAAGCGAATTTCAAAGCTGTGTCACTGTGTACGCATTTGCCAAGCCTAAATCTGTCAGCAAGCTCAGGACAATTCACATGAGAGATTTGAGAGCAAACAGCTCTTTGACCTCTTAATAACCCTTCCTGATCTTTGGTTTATTTGCAGCTGACTCAAAGATATTCTGCTTACAGAATTCTGTTATTATTTGTATGAATGTGTGTGCTGTACGTGTGTGTCCTTGTTTGTGCATGCTCATGTATGTGAAGGCCAGAACTTGACCTGGGTGTCTTTGCTCATCTTTCTTTCTTTCTTTCTTTCTTTCTTTCTTTCTTTCTTTCTTTCTTTCTTTCTTTCTTTCTTTCTTTCCTTACTTTCTTTTTTTGTCATTATCAAGTGTACTGACTAGTTTTCTGTTGACGTGACACAGACTAGAATCATCAGGGAGGAGGGAACTCAACTGAGAAAATGCCTCCATAAGACTGGGCTATAGGCAAGCTTGTAGGGCATATTCTTAATTAGCTATTGATAGGGAAGGGCCCAGCTCATTATGGGTGGTGCTATCCCTGGACTGGTGGTCCTGGGTTCTATAAGAAATCAAGCTGAGCAAGGCATGGTGAGCAAGCCAGTAAGCAGCACTTCTCCATGGCTTCCATATCAGCTCCTGCCCCCGAGTTCCTGTTCTTCTTGAGTTACTGTCTTGACTCCATTTGATGATGAATTGTGAGTGGACACCTAAGCTGAATGAACCCTTTGATCCCAGAGTTGTTTCATTCATGGTGTTTCATCACAGCAATAGGAATCCTAACTAGGACATTAGGACAGAGTTTTATTATATATCCCACGCTGCTCTTATACTTACTCCATAGCTCAAACTAGCTTCACGTTGGGCAATCTTCCTGCCTCAACCTCAGGATGACAGGCTTGTGTCATCATGAGTGACTAGTACTTGCTATTTCTTATTTATATTCTTGGAGATTGTGTGATATCAAGCATTTTGATTGTTATGGTATTGGTAGAGTATGATTCTTCTATTGTTTTGCTACTAGATTTTTCTGAAATAATTTTTTAAAATAATTCCTTTGGAGAATCATTTCTTT